>MIEF01011400.1:0-285509 GCA_001870725.1 Taenia solium | reverse complement strand
GCGGGGTTGCATACACCTCCGGGATTGTCGCCGTTTTGGCGCACATTGCTCCTTGAATTGTATGGCAGTGATGAAAATGCCATTGGAATGCTGCTTAGATCGTGGTTCCTGTCTGGCTTCCAATGTGGCTACGCAAAGGTGGATATCAACTACAACTGCTCCTTCTATCAAATTTGTCTAAGCAGTGGTGCTAATGTGCTATTTTGGTTGTAGGCACATGAGAATGGGGCGAGTGGGTGTACCTAGCCTTTGCATTTGGCAACATTCCTCTCCTTCGACGTCTTGACTGTGTCGCTGTGGTGGACCTCAAATGGTTGCCCACTTCTCTACTTGTGATTGTAGCTGTGGCAGAATGCACATTTCACATTCAATTATGCATGCCTGATGGGTGCTGTCGTCTGTAATTGGTCCAACTCAAAGAACATGCCTTTGGCTGAGTTAGACCATTCAGAGGGGTGCACAATGTGTGGGTCAAACGGACGTGTCTTCAACGCCTAGAGGCATCCAACGACTGTAGTCTTTTTATTGGTCGACTTCTGAGGGGCTGTTGACTACGTGGTCGGTCTACGGATGCTGCGGCATTGCGAAATTAGGATCGACAGGTTGTTGACTTGCGAGGGTGGCGGCTAGCACTATGCTGAGGACTGTCCCAGTCTCGACTCACTCTGGGGGAATGGTGGGCTTGAGAAAGCACTGAAGCTCCGTTGTAACGGCTCATAGAGCATGTTCGAGGTGGCTGTGGGCCATGCAGTGACTACGAATGAGCTTGGTGATTTGGCACAATTGCAAGGCGAGGCAGGCTGGTGCCTCCAGTTAGGGGGAATGGGGGGCGGCTGAATAGGGTCCACAATGCCCTCCCACATGACACGCCTAGAGCCTCAGTCGACATCCTACATTGGGTCAATTCATCGCTCATGAATGAGGTCGGTTTTGTATTAGGGTTAATGAAAGCTGCTTTCTCCAGTACGCACTTGTAGCAATGTCTGTGGGACGCTACCTTGCCTTAGAGATTTCAATCACTTCTGCTTCATTGATGAAACTAGCGAGGGAATGTCTGATTTGAAGCAAATGAGGTAGATGGAAGTTGGACTGCCGAATGTTGAGGCTTAGGAGGTTCATGGTGGAGCTCCTGGGTGCACTCGAGGTCTCCAACTGAACGGGTGATGGATGCATTGTTCAGAGCGGTTGTCTTCTCTGACCCGCGCAAAGGGTGGGCAAAGCAGGTAGGGTCAGCGCGTGCGTGCGCGCGTGCATGCGTGGCCATGCAGCTGACAGTGGAGAGAATGGGTCGGCCTCTCAGTTGCGTCTCGGTGGTTTCAGTGGAGGCAGAGTACACCTCCACCGCCTGTGGGCCTGTGAGGTAGGACTGAGTGGGAGCACAAATGCCTTCCTACTCTCGTCAAGGCAAACTTAGTCGCCTTTGTTGAATGGTTCAGAGATTGACTAAGTTACCTCCTCAAAGCGATTAGACCTCACGAGAAACCCTGCTCACCTGTTGCTTTGCGGTTTGAACTCGCGTTTTCGAGTTGCCGAATAGAAGAGGCGTGCACTTTCCCAGATCCGTGTGTGGCAGCTCACTCGGACTTATCAATCCTTTCGCAGCACAATGTGAAACCGCGTCAATCCCGACCACCGAATGATCAGGTTCCTTAATCAAGTGGTTCAAGTCATCGGAGAATGCTCATTCACTTGAGCAGACTCCAACCGTGCCACTTCCCTTGCTATTTTAACACACGGTTCTATTTATGGGTTACAATGACCTCCGCCTTTGTGCCGATGTTGGTGGACCTGAGCCCAAGGACATGCCAGCAGCCGCAAGCCATGCTCGACTAAGCATTGGTAGCAGGAACTGACACACCCAATCCGGAAGAACAACCGCAGTCGTGACTACTGAGTTCGCTACTCAACGATGGGTGTCTCGTGGACCGCTTCTTCATGTAGCGATGTTCTCATTTGTGGGCCCTGAGAAATGGGAGGGTAAAGGGCTTGGCACTTGTGCTCGGCGGTTTTCATCGCCTTCGACGTCTTGACGGTATCATTGTGGCAGATCCCACTTAGCTGCCCATTTTCTACTTGTCGTGACGGTTGTGGCGGAATAGAGCCTGCACATTCAATGATGCCTCCCTGTCACACAGTTTCTCGGTGGATGGGAGAGTGATGGATGTGTTGAATGAAGTGCCCATCGAACGTGCGGCTGATGCTGTTGGAATAGAGGGCACTGTGATTAGTCAGCGCGACCATGGTGCCAGAGAGAGGTTGCTCATTCCGATCCCTACGTGGTGTGGTTGCATAATTGCAGCTAAGCGGGTTCGACTGATTGGCGCGACCTAACGACCTAACGACCTAATGACGAAAATGCGTTGCGATGGTAGAATCGATATCGTGACTCTTCTCAGACGAAGACACCGACTCACAGGCTTAAATCGAAGGCGGTTGAAATCAGACCACCATTGGGACGAGCGTGGAGTTTGGTGGCCTCGATCTCCTGAGGCCATGTCCATGCAAAGCCAGATTACCAGCATGAGGTAGTGCTGTGTGACCTTTCTCCGGTCACGATAATCAATGCGGGGGCAGCGGAAGGCTGTAGGTACAGCACGAAGGCCGGGGTGACAGAGCCGAAGACAAATGCGATGGTTGGTGTGTCCGCGTCGTTGAATGGGCAACTAGAACATGCGACTGAAGAGCGTTTCTCAAATCGAGCAGCGGGTGGCCAAACGATGGCTGGTCTTGAGAGTGGGGCACAACGGCTTTTCCTCGAAGACGAAGCAAGTCATAATGATCGGGCAGAATGGGTGTCGCAGACGTACAGAAGAGGTATGGGCTACAGGCGTGACCCGAAGATCGGGTTACCCGGTGTGCCACAGTGGCGGAGTCGTGAGGTGGCTTGTCACCAAAGCCGAGTGCCAAGCAAACAATGAAAGAAGTGCACATAAGTGTTTACCACTTTCGTCTCCGCCTATGCTGCGATTACGAGCGGAATACAATAACACAAAATGCTGTGCTTAACAAAAATTCCCATTGGGCATTGTGATTGGCTTGGGCGACCTCAAATTTGCCTTAACCAATTCAGCGAAGCATTTGTTTCAATGCACAGGGTCAGTGTGTGGCGCGTTCATTCGGTTCTCAGGTATGGCGTGTTTCCGGTCGTGGCGTCGGTTCACTGCGAACTCGGGCTTATTTTCAGTCCTATCTGATGCGTAGCTGTTAATGCTGCTTCGTGAATGCCCGATTTGAGTTTTGCCTCTATTAACTGTGATGTGTTGGCTACTGCTTCGGTTTCGTGACTATTAGGCGTGCATCCTCCCTTTCTCGAATGCTTTTTCCAGGCACGGGTGTGTGGCACATGCGTATCGGGCCCGACTGGGTCTGAGGCTTTGTGTGTCGTCACGTGCCGAAAGCATTCCGTTGCGTTGTTGTTGCTGTTGATGTAAACCTCGATAATTTGTGTTGTTTAATGCGTGATGAAATGATGGATGGCTATTTGTTTGCTTTCTAGGAATGCTGGCTGCTGGTGATAAGTGTTGCGGCACGAAGTCTGGTGATGCCTCTCCTTCTTTTTGCTTCATGGAGAATGATGTTGACGAGGATCTGGTTGTTATCGTCCCCTCTAATTCTAATTGGGGGAGGTGTTGTGTGTCAAAAGATGGCGTCATGGAGTTGAAAAGTGCCAATTGTGATAGCCCTTCCCAGTGCTCAAAGGTAAGTTTCGATAGTGTTGTGATAAGTTGGCACATTTGATATCTACGGTTTTCACTAGTCGGTTTTTTTAATCTGTTTTTTTAATCTAGAGCTTATGTGAATGCTGCACAAAAGTGCAAGTAGGAAATGATGACGTGGTGAATGGCTGTGGTAGTAATTCCAATACTGGGTCAAGTCAGGGAGACGACGAAGATCTGTGCGTTTTGTTCTGTCTTACATTGCATCTACCTTTTAGCAGATAGTATGTAGGCTTCCATCTTATTATTTACAGGTGTGATAGGATGAAAAAGCTGAGCACTTCTGACGGGCTTGAGAAGCAATCCAAGGTACCTTGTTCTCTTCCAGTTGGAATTTTCAATGTGTTTTTTTTTATTTAGGCCGATTTAGACATGTCTGCCTTTTTCGTTGAGTGAATTGACAAAGCTTTTTTGTATTTTACCAAACCGTTTGTTGACCTATTTACGGTCTTGTTTTGTATTCCAGCTTAGGGAGGAAATATCAGACTCAGTGTTTCTTAAATGGCATGTTGGCGACATGTGTGTGTGTCGGTGGTGTATGGACAACAAGTGGTACTTTGCTGAAATTACCAACACTGACCATTCTTCGTCATCTTGTGAAGTACGTTTTCTCTATTTTGGTGCGAAACAGGGTATTTACATCGGTGATTTACATCCAGTTGATGCCTCGTCCTGGAAGCGGGTGGTGGACGAAGACAACATTCTTGCTGCCCAGGCGATGCTCATCATCGCGCGGATAAGATCCGATGTAGAGTACGTTTGCCTTTATTTGGTGCTGCGTTTTTAGCACTTCTAGAAGGATAACTTCGTGAATATTGTCTTTTAGTAAGCCACAATCAGATGCCTCTGGTGCGAATACAACGAAGAAGGTGAGGAATGTAGAAGTAGTGTATACAGCGTTTGACTTGGTCAAGTGCAAACTTTTGCTGCCTTTTAGAATGCTTTGCAAATGGGCAATATTCATGTTGGTGAACTTTGTATTTGTCATTTTGGCCGCGATGCACAGTTTTTCTTCGGGAAGATACTCGCAATCAACGTGTCTGAACGAATGTGCAAAGTGATGCTCTTGTTGCGCGGAAGGCAGGAGCGCTGTGTGCCCTTTGAGAATATCTACTCATGCTACTCAAAAGTAGCCGAAATGGTTACTGATGACGCAAATGTGATGTACATGCAAAGGGAACTTGTGCGACAAATGTACGTTTGTTTGCGCCCTCCTCAAAATGTTATGCTTGAGCTTGCGCACCCTATTTTCCCGGTTTATGTGGCTTTGACGAAGTGACACTGTTTAGCATGCCTTATGTGTCACCTCAATTTCGAACTCCAAATGCGCTTGTGTTTTAGGAGACTGCCGATGCTAGAGCCTTTTTTGGGCACTAGGGCAGGGAAATCAGATGTGAAGAATGGAAAATTACGTGGCAGGGTTGGCATGCTGAGAGGTAAATGGAAGACCGACAGCGGTTCGGCAGGTTCTCAGACACTTCGGGTATTACCGCTGTTTTGGCGTTCTCTACTCCTGGAATCGTGCCGTAATGACAAAAGGGCTGTTTGGGGTATGATTAACTCTTGGTACAAGTGCGGCTACCAAAGTGGATACGCCACGGTGGGTATTACCTTCAACTTTTTCACACGCGGCAACTCTTATTCGTTTTGCACACTCTTACTTGAATTTAATAATTTCAATAATACCCCGTTCTCATTTGTAGGCCCTGAAAAATGGGGATGGTAAACGTGCTTAGCACTTGTGCTTGGCAGTATTCCTCGCCTTCTACGTCTTGACCGTATTGTTGTGTGACAGATCTCATGTGATTATCCATTTTTCCACTTGTGGTAGCTGTGATAGAATTGCCACTGTGTATTCAAAAATGTCTCGCTTGTAGTTCATTCGCTCTTCATACAATTTCCCGGTGGATGTGACAACAATGGATGTGCTTAGTAAATTGGTGGCTAAGCGTATGGCTGATGTCGTTAGGCTCTGGACTAGAAGTGGTTCTGATTAGGCTTGATCGAGTTGTGCGCTGTGAGATCTCGTGACACATTGTAGTTGAACGGTTTTAACTGACTGAATGGGTCTAACGTCAACAGTGTGCTAAGGTGATTGAAATGATTTCTGCCCTGGAAATGGGCAAAAGTGATCAGCCGCGATGTTGAACCGAATGCGGTCAGGATTAGAAAATTGTCGATGTATGAAGCTTACTGGCCTCAACCATTGGGTGTATGTGGATCTAAGTCAAAGCGTAGGGAACATTGCAGAGCAGAGTGCACGTCTAGATTATGTTAAAATGCTGTGCTCGTGGTAAACCATACCTGTTAGGCGTATCATTCGTCCCTACCGGGATGGGGAGCAATAGTCGTGGCCCTTGCTAGCCTGTTATCGAAAACGCGTAAGGGTTAGGATGACATCATGCCCAGACCTGATAGGGGAGGTTCATTTATTCCTACTTTTGGATTCTTAGTACGCAGAATATTTGCTCGACTTCGTATGAATACTCTCATTGATGGTGTGGGCGAAGCGTTTGTCTATGTAAGGCGGTAAAGGGTAGTGTATGTGATTGGATTTCAGTGTTGAAAGAGTGAATTAGCCGCTGATTTGAACTTTTCACCTCGCTAAAATGCTGGGTGTTGTAATTATCTTAATTTGCGGTTGGTTCAGTGCAATCCTCCCTTACTGCGACGTTGAAGTTGTGGCAGTGAAGACGCGGTTACTTTTGACCTCTCTTCAGTTACCAATGTGTTGTCAAGCCAATAAAAATGCACAGTTTCTGGGGTTTTTGGGGTCACTTGTAACCATAAATGAAGGACTTCACGATCACAGCTAGAATTATTTCTGCCAACACCAAATATGCCACCTTCTCCTTGCCTTACCTGTACTCAGTGTCGGTCTACGATGACTGGCTTCACCAAACTGCATGTCGCAGGCAGCCTGGTTGAGTTCAGATTTTAAAATACTTTCATCACGTTCTCGGTCTTAGAGCGACTGTTGTGTTGAGCAACGACTAAAGTATTGGATTTTGCAGTGTAAGCATTGGCGTTGTTTTGGTTTTTTGATATCGGTGGATCTCGGTAGCTGTCATGCTGCCAAAAGACGCATTAGAAATTTTAAACTTTTGCCTGTTCGCTATCTACCATAGCTGTAGCAATGCATTTTTCGGCCTCACGAGAACCGATGATAGCGTCTGTGCATGCTGCTGCGGAATAGACGGTTGTATTTTCCATGTGGAGGTCGTAACGTCACAGTAGGTTTTAATGATCCGTACGGTCAAATAAAATGCAAACAGAATCACTTCCATTCAATTCAAGCGTTTATGTTAAGGACAAATTGCGTTCTCGTTGTTTTATTCCATAAACCAAGTCTTCATTTTAACCATTTCAGTTGTAAATAAATGAAGAAAATTGTCGTTCTATTTCAATCTGTAGCCCTCCTTTTGTCCACCTTTGCCACTTCGGTCGGTTTTTATTCATTAGTTCACTCAACACATTCACACGCAGTCAATGCAGAAGCTCTTAAAGGAGGGTCTGTTGAAAGAAATCCTCAAGCCTGCTTGTTACATACCCAAAAGTGCTACCTTTACTGGCGAAAAAAATTTTGTGATGAGGCGAACCTGAGCTGCGGTGAAAAAGGAACCATCAAGCAGGCTCTGGCGTGCTACTGGAATGTGTTCCAATAAGTCTGTGTTTAGCAGCTCAATGGCTTTGCGGCTCGATGACTTGTTCTTGGTAAGTGATGAACGCCCACCACTTTGTATTCATCGGTAGATGAAAGTGGCAGACGTCAAGAATCGCTCGTGGAAGGAGACTCTCTGTAGAGGTGTCCATCTGCATAATCTAAAGAAGGATTAGGAGGACGTAATTGGGTAGTCTTTATAGTCGATGAGCGCAACGTGGATTCTTTTTACCCTGGTGATGTGACGCCTCTGTTAAGCAAAGCACAAAAATTGTTTCCTCAAATCCAAATCATCCTGGTTCTGATTTACCATTTTAACTCCACCAATCTGTGTGCCTCACATGATGCTATGCAGTCAGTCTCCATAAGCCCCAACGAGGAACACATGACACGTATTGTTCACAAATTTGGGCCAGGGGATCAATGCGTTACCCGCATACTATGCTTGTACGGAAGACATTTAGGCGTTGTTGTCAATTTTGTATCAGCTCGGGCCAACCTCAACTGTGAGGCCCATTCCCATTTCGGAATTGTCGTCTCCATTGTCAGATTGCCTTTTTTTGTGCATTTCTTTCCCATTACTCATTGTGATCTTCGGTAGTTTACATATTTTTGATGGAGAGATTTCTGCTACTCGTAACACTGTTGGATGTACACTGACGTGTGCACCTCTGTTCCGAAATGACTGATACAATGCGATCTGCCGTGTCTCAGTCATGTGACACCACTACCTCACCCGAACTAATACCAGCCGACACAAAAATTGAGTTACGTTGAATCATGCCGCTATATACCCTCGCATTCCAAAGATTCATTGTAATATGTGCCTCACATTCACAATGCAAGTATTCTGAATGGCTTAAAACGCTTATTTATGCAGCTGTGTCCAGCAGCATTTCCAACCCTTCACCTGTGGCCTATGATTCGCTTTTGAGATGAATTGCTTCTTTTTATTTCACAGGCGAAGAATAGAAGGCCATTTTGGCAGCGCAGAACCCCGTATCAAGTGGAAAGTGTGCGTAACAATGAGGTGCTTTGTGAATGGTGCGAAGCTAGCATCTATCAATAGACGGCTTGAAGCCCGCTGCTGAGGTGGCGTGGTGTCAACGTCCCGATTTAAACCGAATGTCATTGCGTTACTGACGCCCCAGTTTGTTATAACTCCAAATCCACAAAGCAACAGTCAAACCCTTAATACTCAAAATGTGGAGCGCAAGATCCTAGAAGAATAATCGACATTAAATGCGTTATGACATCACTTAAGAAGAAATTTCTCTGTTAAGTCATTCATGGGCATTTACAATTGCAAAAAATTGACTCCAACTGGGTTTAAAGGAAGGCAGGTTATTACAGAATATGTTACCCGCATGAACTAAGCTCCCTCTATCCCCCAGCTTATTGGAAGTTGGATTATGCATCTAACTGTGGCAAAAAAAATGAGTTCAAATATGAGTACAGTTTTCAGCGCTAGAAATGGGCCGCTTTATTCCAAAGGACTACAGGAAATCAAGGAAATAATTTTAAAGGAATACATTGTTTTATAACCAAAAGGTGTAAGTAGCTCATTTAGCCGTAAGGGATGGAGTAGAAGGTTACGCACAAAGTAGCGCCCCGGGTAAATGGCCTCCACGGCTTCGCTGGCACATGCACATTCATTTTTTGAAATATTCCAT
Organism: Taenia solium; assembly: GCA_001870725.1. Lineage (NCBI taxonomy): Eukaryota > Metazoa > Platyhelminthes > Cestoda > Cyclophyllidea > Taeniidae > Taenia > Taenia solium. The sequence continues at coordinate 276,459 of MIEF01011400.1, read as the reverse complement.
GACCGTTGTGCGTAAAAAGGCAAATGAAATTTCGTTGATACAGCGCTCAATTTCCTTCATCAAGGCGTGAGTGGCCGTAGGCTAGTTGACGCAAACCTTGGACTCCAAAAGTAGCCCAAAGAACTTACACGACCGGGAAGTGACTTGTACAGCAATTGAGTTGTCCTCCTGTTCGATATGGCGTGTCGCAACGCCTTGTTGAAATCACTTATCCTCCACATCCATACCTTGCAATTGAGTCACAAAAAACTGGACTATCATGTCGTGAAGGCGAGAACCATTGAATGGCATTTTCTTACCGACCACATTCACGAAGAACAATGGTGCCATGCTAAGCCCGCACCACTGTGGACGCTTTTTTCTCAACAACCACTCGTGGATTGTGTGCGCCCCAAATCCTACAACTGTGCCGGGCAATTAAGTCAGCAAGATGAAATGAATAGTCACATGGCCGAAGATGACTTCATTCGAAAAATCAGCATCCACTTGTTGGTGTCTTATAGTCCATTCAACCACCTCTCTTCGCTGTGCATGGTCAGTGAGCTTCAGCTCTTTGTAAGCATGAAGATGCGAACAATTCGTGAGAACATGCTGTAAAGGGAATCCTTGAAATGTTTACCTCTTGACCACGGTGCCAAATCGACGTCCCTGGATTCTCACGAATTGCTTTGATGTTTTCTGTTGAACGAATCGTTGAAGGATGATGAGAGTATTAAATATCACTGATTGATTCAATCTCCTCAAGTTCTTCGAATAGTTTCTTCATAATTGATAAGGTTGAATTACTATTCCGACCATATTTTTTATGGAAATCGCAAACTACAGCTGCCAAACCTTCATTGCCCTTCAATCTTCCCAAGTTCTGTGATTGGTTTCTTCATAATTGATAAAATTGAATCACTATTCTGACCATACTTTTTTATGGAAATCACAAACTGCAGCTGCGAAACCTTCATTGCCTATAAATGTTGTTCTTTCCTACAATGCCCCATTTAAATAACCACAAACTGTCAACTGTCATGCACGAATTGTGCGAAAATCACACCTTGTGTGAATTTCAACATAACCCTTTTAAGAGAAAAAAAATATCTTGCTTCAACTTCACAGTCCTCCGAATTTTTAAGCAAATTTACAATGACGAGGCTGTATGACATAATCGACCCGCCCTATTGTCTGATGATCTGTTCAGCGGCATCGCATAGGCCTTTCCCACTGGTGATTTCATTTAATAATATTACCGTGATAAGCCTTGATTTGGGGGTTCTGAGGCTAATTTGCCGATTTTTGATGGCTGTCATCGAGATCACCAAACAGATGAGTGTGGATAAAGACACTAGAGTGCCTTTTTATTGGTTGTGCGGCTGACTGAGATCAACAAGGACCAATCAAGGCAGAACCGGGCGAGATCACTAGCCCCGGAGTCATTGATTGGAACCTCCGGATAGGAACCTACTTCTGTGGTAGCAGGTATTTTACACCAAATTTATCTGTTATTCAGTGTGTTAAGCTAAAAACCGCTTATTTTCATGTGAGCTGGCAAAAACTTCATGATTGGACCTTTTACATTGCATGCTAATAATCGCCAGCGCTTGAAAGTATTTCAAGTGGATTTCAATTTTGCTTAGTTTTTCGATGCGAGCATTAGTAATCCTGGACTGAGGAGAGTTAGACATCACGAATTTGTGTGAGCACAATACTGGTCTTCTTCATTCTTCCATTAATCATCAGTCCTTGTGTGGGTTGAATGCATGTGTGTGGCTGACGACGTCACTGTGTGTCACATTCACACAAACTAGTTGACTTTACCAAATAGATCAGCAGATTAATACTTTACCGCCTCAGAATGAGGAGATGCTACGGAAAATCGGGCCACTGCTTCTGTGCATGCACATATGTTCCCAGACCTAAGTGTGACAGCTTTCTTTACCTTTTAGTCCTATTCTCCTTCATATGAGAACGATTCCTAACAGAAGGTTCGAATCTGCCTTGGTCCGGCGGTCTTCAAGAATGTCATTAACAATCGAAGTGACACTAGACGTGTCCGTGAACGATCTGAAAAGTTCGTTATGGAGCTGTCAATGGTACCTGTGTGGAGACGTCAGGTAAACATGGGATACGTACAACACCTCCCTAATAGTTGGATTTAATCAATATAGGTAGACATGGCTCGTCGGCGCTGAAGTGAAAACAAAAAAATTAAATGACTGCTTTTAATTCAGTGTCCTTACAACTTACGACAGACCTGCCCAATGGTACGTACACTTTCTTTCCCCTAAGGGAGATCCTAAACATGACGAAAATGTGGGTTATTTGAAATAGGCAAGGGAGAATGGTGATGTTGCGAGCCAATGCCTTCCCTGCCGCACGCAAATGAGGTGATTGGTGGGGTTGATTAATGCCTTTGTTTTACAGCATCGACTACTTTTTTAGTAACCAAGGGGAGCGCCAGGCCCAAGACTTAAGAGAAGGGAGGTGCATCATACTTTGATTTCGCCAGCATCTGAGGCTTTGTCTTTCTAGTTAATCCAGTGCGCTCGGCCTTCGGGTCATGTGAGTAGCTTCCGATCCTTCAGCACGCCAGCAGTGCAGAGGGGCAATAAACTAAGCGCAGAATTTCGATTAGTAAATGCTATCACCAAATAAGCGTGCTGTGCGTGCACCTCTCTTGGAAATTGATTAGGAGTGGGCTTAAAAAACCCTCCTAATTACATTTTGACGGTTCGAAAGCGAGTAGTCAAGTGAGTGAGCAACCCACTCCCCTGAGTTTTAGTTTCTGAACTACCAAGTGAACAGAACATGCGTACGCGGCGCAGATGGGTACCGAGAAGCTCACCTACACACAGCAATGTGGCTTATGCTGTGCAATTCGCATTCGATAGCTGGTTTTCAGCAGGAAAGCAATTTGACAGTCTATACATACGAGAACTTTATTTGTTCATCTTGTTTGCCTGTTAAATTTATTTTCTAAGACCATAATATTTACATGAAGACAAAAGAAGGAGTAGTACGCCGAAGGCGCCTGGTGAGGAATTTGGAGAAGTCAGAAAGCAGTAAAAACAACATTAGTGGTTGTGATCTTGTGGAACATCACAGAGCACTAAGTGGCAAAGTAGTCCTTCCGTGAGGTGGATTGTTAGATCACCTGCACAAATTCCACCGGAAAGTGTCCATGTCGTCCGTCCTTCTCGCCGTAGTACCACTGGTCATCCACCTTGGCAAGAGAGAAGTCATTACATTTCCATTAGATTATAAAAATGCAGCACTTCGAAACCCTGAAGCAACACCACTCTGGGAAAGGTGCCTTATCGAGGATTTGTGACTGCTACTTGGCCTCTACGCATCGACAAATGTGATGGAATGATGCATGTTCATGGAAAAGGTTCATCATAAAAGTAGAGGGAAGACTTACCTTTTCAATAATTGTTGCAATATCACCTTTTTTAAGGCTCAAATCGTCGTCTTGCTCTGCTTCAAAGTCGTACAGTGCTTGGCATTGGGTCCTCACTGCCGCCGTCGCTGGTTGATAGTCACCTAAACACAAAGACAGTGGAACCTAACAAGCGTTCAACAAAAAGAAAGGTGGCTCATGCGTTTCGTCTCTACTCACCACTTTTGGCCTTGAAGTAATTACAATTTTACTCGTACATCAGTAAAACGGTTTTCACTTCTTATGGGAAGCCACTGACACAGTTAAGTAGGGGAAAAACTTTCCAAATCAAAGCCCAAACCTCATTTACAGAGCAGCAGTCACCAGGTAATCAGTTGGGCTCTGCATCACAGTTAGGGCTTGTGATTTGCTCTTCTATTACCAAAGTGAAAAAGGAGTGGGCAGATGATCTGATTGCGCCTACTTCACCCAATCAATCTGCTTTATAAGCACCACGGCGATGTCAGCATCGTGTCACTCTTGCCATTTCTGAACCAGCACCCACTAATATTATTCACTCAGCAGGCACTCATGTAAAAACATAAGCTTCATTTTTCGTACCGAGCAGCGCACTACATTTAGAGAGGAATAGGGTAGCTGCATCGGACATACACAACAAAAGAAACCAAATGGGACGTACCCGGAACTAATGATGCCTTTCTTTCCACAGTGGCAGTGAAAGCGAAGTCAGGCTGCGGCTTATCATAGTACCCATCACCACCATTGATGTTGAAGTCCCGGGTCATCTCAGGCACACTGTCTGCCGAGTTACCTCGACTGCAAGTACAACATACGAAATGAACGGTTAGACAGTCATGAAAAGATCTGTAAACGACTGCGCTGTAGCTGCTGATTTCTGCGTTGTATCAACAATCCCACATGTCTAATTCAGCCAAGATTTTGGGTGATTTGGTAGCAAAAATGATTTAACGAATTCCACTCATTTGATAAGTCGGCTGATGACAACTACATCACAGCGAGAAAGATTCTCTATACCCAAAGAGCATGGAGGAGAATACGTTTACATTGACTGAAGTAAGTGTGCTCAATAAAACACAAATGGTGGAGCAATTCGTTGACGTTCAAATATCCAGTTGGGGAAGCGACTAAGCAAATGAACTTTATCAAAGTATCAAGCATTGATAAATGGCGGTGAGCATGACAGATAACAGTTTGTTCTTCATCAATTCCCTCAACTGGCCAGTAAAACCCACGGTGAAACTCCAAGTTGCTGGTCTACTGATGTGCGATGAGAGGTGACTTGTACACTATTCGGTTATTTCTAACGGATCTACTCACCCTTCACACATTTCTAGGAGGCGTGCCGCCCAGTCGTCAAAAGACTACACACGATTTGCATGTTGACGAGATCAAACAGCTAAAAGGCGAGATCTATCGACTGGCTGAAAGTGGATGGGAAGGAGATGCTGTCTCACCCTTCGTATCCTCTGATTTCCAGTACTTAAAGCAACTATTAGCTTCCCTTAACATTGATTAGTTGGGACATAAAGCATGGGGAGCTAGGGCTAAACTTCCGTCTCTGGAGGCAGTGAATTCGCATCCCATTGGTAAAGGATCATGGATTCTGCTTATGATGAAATCGAGGAATAAAATGACTCAAAAGCTTCCCACAGCCGCTTGCAATTTGCTATGGAGGACTAACCGAACCCACTTGGTTACCTTACATTAATCAGTCAATGGCATACTATACCTAAACTAAATGCTGAATATGGGTGTGTCAAGTGGCAAATTTGGTACACATCAGATGGGTGAAATTCGACATGGCATTGGATTGAATGATAGCGCAGACGGTGTCTCTCATCAAAGGTAAAGGATTGATCGGCGCCCGATGTCGAGTTAACAAAGCCAAGGTAAATAGCAAGCGCCACATATAATTTTAGAGGCGGAGGCATTAGCAAGGCTACTAACATCGATTTAGGAGAGCAACGAAGGACGGGTTTCTGATCTCCAGGCGCCTAATGGGCCACTTAACCTGGATGATAGTCTGCTTGCCTTACTTGGAAGCGGTATTGATGCGGGCAGCTCACAAGCACACGTAGTACTAGACCATACCACAGGCTGTTGCCAAGCCTCACCAAGTACCTTGGTGAGGCGACTGCAGATTTGCGTCACCAGCACACACCACATTCATTCCGTCGTCACTCATGCATCCACCCACACGAGTAGGTCGATGCCCAAATTGCATTAGACAAGCCTCAATCGCATCGCGATGTGAGGCTCGCTAGGTATCGAGCACTCCTTCCCTCACTGTGACAGCGTACCAATCCAACACGGGGTAAGCGTGTGAAGCAAAAACCTTTTTTCTGTCACGAGGTCTCACTCGTGAAGTTAAGAAATAACAAGGCGCAAGTTTCAATATGAAAATCCCGCGAAGACTTGGTGATTTATAAATGAACCCTCGATTCTCAAAGTAAGTGGAATGGCCGTAACTACGGCAGTGAATGACTATGACGGCGGTGCCGCCTCTTTCAAAAGGCTCTGTTGACAACGCACGCACCATTATCGCACATGCAAGACATCGGACATATTGGGTGAATGGGACCCCTCACGCCGCCAATGTGACTTGCCTGTTCCTACTGAATGAAGAACTAAAACCTTGAATGTTCATAGGTCCCTTACGCCTCCCTTCCTCGCCTTAGCTACTCACTATAGTACATCCTAAGTGACCGCTGCCAGAATTGGTTGTTTCAAACTAAATAATAGGCCCAAAGCTCACAACATATTTTACTTCACCTAGTCAGTCTTTCATGGATGGAGCAAAATCTTATCACACAGTGGTCCAGATATGGGCTTCCTACCACTAAGGTCCACATACGTTAAATTTAAAAGTGTTGGCGTCATCATTGATGACGTTTTACACACGATTTCGAAAAATGTCAACCTACATCGTTCTCAACTCCGAAACTAATTTAGTGAAGGTCTCCAGTGCCGATTTGTGATACTCCAGTTGAGCTTCAGCCGACGCCTGAAGAAAGGCTATTCTCTTAGGCTAAAAAATTAAACGTAGACTTTAGCATACGTTCCTGACCTCCATGAATAAGGCACCTCATATGTCTACCTCATCTTGCCGGAACTCGATAACGGCTTTCTTGAGCTTCTCTGTTGCCTCGGAGTGGGCTCTGAAGGCTTGATCGCGCCGGATTGTCGCCTGCTGGTTGCCTAAAAGAGTTACACCATCTGCCTTCAATCGCACATGCATTACCGAATTTACGAGTGGATTTTAAGATAGAGGCAGGCCCTACGTATTTCACTTGACTTTCAGATTCCACAAAGTTGTGGCTAAGTTGGCTATCACAGATAAACTGGAAGATGTAGCACATGTACGTTGAATTAAAATTAATTTGTTCACGTCACGCTACCAGTGTGCAAGAGCGTTTTAAGCTATAAATAACCTCAGTATTACACTCTCTGATGTGTGATATTCATAGGCCCATTGAAAGAATTTGTGCTGGCGTTATCAGACCAACAGCCATTGATAGGGTTGTGAAGGCTCCAAGTTGACTTATTTCCGCGGCTCATTAACACTCACCCACCCTACTCAAGTGGCCTTTAAAGTCAATGGAAGATGTGCACTCGCTAAAGCAAGGAACCATTGTTATCATTTTAGCCAAAATTCTACCTTGGTAAGCAACTTCTGCTACCTCAGATTACTCATCCGCCTCAGAAGTGGGCAGTTTTGATGTATCAGGTGCCTAAGACGTCATATTTGCGGTTCTGGACAGGGCGGTAAAAGTCGGTCACTGACTAAGAGTAAGGTATATTTACGACTTTGGAAAGCCTCTTAAACTACACTAAACCTAATAGTTCCGTAAAACCATATCCACGATGCTACAAACTCACCATCTTTTTCTCTGCTCTTTTCAGCCGCAGCTAGTTCACTCTGCGCTTCCGCAACCGCCTTACGCAGTTTCTGCGAACCCAAAACGACTTCGAGTTACTTATTCTGCGTGGTATGATGCCTTTGTGTCTCATCGTAGGAAAGGGTCTAATAGATGCCACTGACAGTCACATTAATGGACTACCCAAACATAAATCAACAGCTAGTCTGGTAATTTAAGCAATCAGAGACCTGTAACACAATGGAATATCAATCTAAAAAATTTTAGATACATTTGACAATCGACCAATGGGATTATCCATTTGTCAAGCATTCAAGACATTTTTCCAACACCTCTCCTTTGTATAATGAGATTCACAGTACCATCGACACGACAGTTAGTTCATGTTACTCTATGTGGGCAGGGCTAGCAACACTAAAAATTATTACTGATTGATACTTGAGGTAGTAAACAGACCTGAATATTAGCTAATTCCTTGAGTGTTGTATTTTTGATGGGGTCGAAAACTTCGGTTCTCATGTTCGAATCACGCTGCGATTTAAGATCAGCTACTTGCTGGTATGTTGTCACCATGGCTTGTATGGCTTCACCTACAAGCAACAAAACGAGGCTTCAACGAAACTTCTTTAAAGGATGGAGGTAAATTTAAAAAATTGGCAGTGCCGTCTTTTGAATACTTGAACGCAAGATTGGTATTTTAAGAGGTCATGGGATGTACTTGACGTTTGTCGGTTAATGATCCCTATGGAAGGTCCCAAAAATGCGCTCACAGATTAATCCTAAATTGTAGACAAAATCTTAAGAAAGTAGGCAAGTCATGAAAAAAATACACAACCTATTAGTCATAGACTAGATATTTCAATTGGCTAACTCAAAGCAGGTAAACTTTCCTACTGTTCTATTCAGTGTGCATCAAAATTCGCGCAAAAATTTCCAAAATCAAATAACACCTGAAATCTTTTAGCAATCTACCACAAGATTAACTGCGAAATTCCTTCACACGAATTAAGATTGATTAAAGATGAAGTGAATGCCGGTGTACATTGACACCATAAATGGATTCCTACAGGGAGCATTTAATGAGTAAAAAATCCAATAAAAACCTGTAAGACTGCGATAGCACAAAAACGACAATTTAAAAAGATATAACAGCAGAATCTTCTATGTCCATTAACGTACGAAGATGTCCACTGAGATTATCACAGAATTTGTTCAAATAACTAACAAAGCTCTTTTCCTCGTAATTGTAATTTTCCTGCCTCATACTCCTTCCTTTAATGCTAGACACTTGTGAATGAAAGCGATGGCCAGGTCGCAAAAGGTTCATCATTCTGGATTCCCATTGGGTGTAGAATTTTTTGCATGCATTCAGCTCCTGTAGAAATGTAGACATTCAAATTGAAGAGATTCAAAAAAATTTAACAATCGTTAAGCAAAAGGCAAAAACTTGCATATGAGCTGTCGGGAAGTAAAATATTAACAAAGGGTAAGATGTTGAGATAAAGAGAAAACAGCAATAAGCAATGCTAACGAAATTTACATTTGCTTCAGTGGTGCCACCCACTCCTTGGCCTGATCCAGTCCCCTTAGTCTTAAAAAAATTGTCAGGAGAAAAATAGGTTAATTGAAATTTATCGGGGCCTTCGTATATCGTCGTAAGGTAAGGGATCATGATAAGTTATCACTCAGACCCAAATCATTTGTTGGATTTAATTGTTGTAATTTTTACACGAGAAAAATAAAGATAGCAAAAACATTAAAAAGGTTGACAACCTTACAAAAAATGTATCTTCCGCTGCAAAAAGTCGAAATAAAAATATTGCCTGGCCACAATTACCCACTATATCAAATACTTCTACTGGCATATGTATGTTACAGTACTCAAAAAGAGAACTTTGACGTACAAAATGGAGCTTCGACTTCAGCTTGTTCATCTTCGCACTGCTCCCAATTTTAAATACGTAGGAAGGTCAAGGGAATTAAGTAACCCACATTGGCATGTGCTATACATACTCATCAAAGTTGCACTAAAAAGTTGGTCTAAGAATGATATACTTTTTGTTTTTACATAGTTTAGGTATGTGTGATTTTTAAACAATGCTATCGCTGTAAATGGCATAAGTAAAAGTATACGACGTCGGTAGCGCTAGGCATACACTTTCAAGTCAAAGACCAAAGCAATAAAAAAGAATGTGCGCATTTGAATGCGAATTGGCTCCAACACTGTGAAAAGGACTTAGATAAGGTCCTAAGAAGAAGGACGTAAATGGACAGTTAAAGACCGAGTCGGGGAATAATTTTTTCAATTCGAAAGCGATAATTACGCTGCAGAAGCTGTCTGCTGACATCAGCAGCAAATGCTTGGCTTATCTTTTATGAAAATTTTCTGACGACTGCACAGGACGCGAATCCTGTATTAACAGGATCGATACTCCGTCAAAATAGTCAAGTCTCGGGCGCAAGAACGCCTAGACAGATTCCACTTTAAAAATGTGAAGCAACAAAGTCTTAGTTTCAATATGCAATCTTGTAGCAGATGGCAAATCTCAACTTTTATACAGTAGTCATTGTACAGAAAATTGTGAAGAACTTATGGTCACACAGGCGCTTGTTACAACCTTGATTCCATTTACTGACGCCTACACGGTAGTTTTAGCTTCGCCATATGTACAGGCCTATGGCCTATGCCATTAGGCTCAATTCCTTCTGCTCGCTAAACATATGCTCCCTGCGTAAGTGCCGCCTTATTTATTTGACAAGGAAGTGCGGGGGTTCAGCACATTTTGCCGCTTACCCCTGAATCACTTGAGGATTTTCTGATCTGCATCGGTCCGATGCGAATTGCATGATTCGCGGCGTATGCAGCGTTTCCAGCAAAGCTAGAGATTATAAAATTGATGGTAATTAAGAAAAGTAAAACGTAAGCAAAAATGTGGTCTAAGGGACAAATTCTAACAACCAAATGCCTGTCTCCTAAAACAAAAGTGCACTGATGGCCTGAGCTTTTACTCCTTTAAAAATGCAGAGTTTCTGATAGGTTTAGGTTAGGTCGATATGTACCAACGACACAAATCTAATAAATGTGCTCAAATATTCTGATAAAGTGCATAATAAAGCAGTACACTACAATATATGATTCTTATCATAATTTTGACAAGAAAATCGCATTAATTGATATAAATCAATAGTTGCGGTCATGATAAAGTGTAGACCATTGCAAAACTCTGAACACAATGGTTGTAATACTTCGTTTGTTCAAACTGCTGGTTTTGGTCACTTGAGTAGCCATGTTGTACGAGCCGGTTGGCCGGCCTTTGGGCCGCGATAACGGTCCCCAAGCCCTTTGGTTCCAGAATATATTCTGCCCTAATGCTATGCCTTCTTTTACCCTAGAGGAAGTCTTGAGACGCTACAATGGTAATCGGGTGCTTTTAACGTTGACTATCGGTTTTCTGGTAGTACTGTGACACGTATGTGCAAGTAATAACACCAAAATTCCCACGATTTAAAATGGAAATTAAGGCCAGGTACCACCACAGTATCGAAAGACTTTTTAATAAATAAAGCCAAAAACATAAACATCATATATTTCCTATTTCGCTTAGAACTTTTATACACCTTATTAGGATTTGCGGTTTCACGTTTATAAATAACATTTCTGCCATTACTGCTTTATTGCACTTTTGACATTACTATGTACTGCGCATGATTTTGCTTTACAATTAATTCTTTTTCTACGATTCTTAACGGCTGATTTGTTTTAAGCGCTGCCCTATTTTGAATATTGCGAGGTGCTACGGTTGAAATGTTTGGCGTTGGTCTGCCTTCTCCCAAGTGTACTACTCAGTCCCCTACAAGGAATACTAAAAATTCGGAACCAATGAGTATGGGTTCTCCTTCGACGTCTTCTCTTAACTCTTCAAGCCCGCAATATTTGCCTGGATTCCTAATGGGGGATTTTCAGGCTTCATCAGCAAATGGGTATCAAGTTTCCCCCATATTTAAGTCTCAGCCTTATTCTCCTTCCTCTCAGCATGTTAGGGTTGTGCAGGTATGTGAGTCTTTGCTATCAGCTTGCGTATTTTAATTTTTAGCCTCGATTGTCGGGATTAAGGCCGCCACCCTCACTTGAACGTAGTGTCCGCAGACATGCCTCCCCACCGACTCAAAGTTTGTGGTCCAGCGCAAGCAAAAAAAATATGCTCTGTGCAGGAGTTAGTCGAGTCGCTCCAGATTCGACCTCAAAAAAATTTGTTTTGTCGCCAAGTCAACCTACGGTAACTCGTTCTACGGCGGATACATCGAGATTTTCCCCTGTGTTCCATTCTCCAGTACAAGTGTCGTCTTTGGACAAGCCACACAAGGATGGGTGAGGTGGATTCTCATGCATGGTTCAGTCGTTCTCCCGATTTTTTCATGGTTTCTTTCAAATCTCTAGTTGTCTTGCTGCACCTGACGATGAATCAGCAACTTGGATAACTGTTTTTGGATATGATCCAGCTCAAGCAAACTTTGTATTGCAGCATTTTGCTCACCTGGGGACTATCGAAAAATATATCGTTAGTCCTTGCATTTCTTTCTTGGTAAAATAGCAATAATTTGTTTTTCTAGCGCAACCTAATGTTTGTGCTCTCTTCTCGTTTAGATTGCAAACGGGGGAAACTGGATGAACATCAAGTACGCTAATAAGATTCAGACTAGATGCGCCCTCAATAAAAACGGACGGGTACTCGCCGGTAAATTCATGATCGGTGTGCGGAGATGTAGCGATCTGGTAAGTTTTTGTTATTAATTTACTAATAGATACATTTTCCTCTCCTAGAATGCATTGACCAGTTCCGAGACCGTCATTCCTAACAGTTCAGACCTTATGGCTGATGTTGAGTCCACCGATGCAGGAGAAAATAACATTTCGGCGTCCCATATGCAGGGGCTTTACAAATCGCCCGCGCTCAAGTTGGATTCTCCGCCACATCGAAGTGGGGCACAGACTGTGGCCGCCGCAGAGTCTCCGGGACCCTTTAACCGCAGTTTAACGGGCGGACTAAATAGTCCAGGCCCCGTGCGCTCTGGTTCTGGTCTCACCCGTCACAGCTCTATGCGTCCGCTTGTAGCCCCCTACCAACCACCTCCAAGGTTGCAAGTAATCAGAGCCAGTCATAACCAATCCTTCCGGGTGAGTATCTATGGCATTTTATGAGTTCGTTTTAAGAGTAATGCTTCTTGGCAAAGTTGTCTTTGCGGCAATTTGGTTAATGTGCATTTCGTTTGTTTCCCAAATTTAGGCGGGGACCTCGCCCTCCTCCGGCCTGTTGTCCAAAGCGCTCGATTATGTATTCGGATGGAATTAACCCATTGGATAGCCATGCTTTTATGCAGGTGAAAATACAATGTACCTTCTTTCTTGGGGATGTCTATTTCCTCTAATGGTCACTGACGGTTGCTGCATGTGTTGTCCTTTTGGGCGGCTGGGGGACGTGTTCTGGTCACCGGGGGTGGGCTCCGACGTTTGTGTGGTGCGTGGTCTGCGCGGCGGCGGTTTGCAGGTAAGGCTTTGTTGGGTGGGGTGGGTCGGTGCGCGCAAACTGGCAGAGGAGCGGCGTCGCAGGCGATGCCGGTTGGGTGCCCTGCGTCTGATGCGTGGTAGGGCGCGGTTACTTTTGGACAAACAACAAGGTTTGGCTTAATATTTTTAGCGAGTGCTCTTTGAAAATATAGCTTTAACTTGGTAGGTATTTTGGGTGGTTATCCAATGAGTTTATCGATGTTGCAAGTTTAGTTTTCAATATTGCTTGATAACCAAAAAACACCCTAATAACTAATATGTATACTTTTGCAGTTTTAGTGTGTTGCTTTGGATTTAGGACAGCGAGGAAGTGGTCACTTTCGGTTTGAATCAATTTTCCACGAGAAAAATGACCTTGAAATTGTACCGGTCTGCTTCGATGTCTCGGTGGCGGGCATTTTCTCATGATTACATCGGAGTCATTTGCACTTAAGATCGATCTCTTGATTCCTGATCTCATCAAGAGTGAGGAGATCAAGAAACCTGAAACCAGTTTTGCTCATAACATTAGGGCAGCAAGTGCAATAAGTGACGCGATCCGAGCGCTATATCTTCAAAGCGAGGCCGGTCTAAAGCAAAAAGCTCAAATTTCACTTGAAGTAGAAGCGAAAGATCGTGTAAATACACTATTGGCCTCTGCAAAAAATGGATCTTATGGTGCTGATGGACAGTCTCCTGCTCAGAAAAAGATTAGGAAGTTAGAGAATTTGTCGAAGGAACTCTTCGCTACGGAGAAACGTTATCTTGAGACATTGCGGATTTTAAAGGATATAAGTGACAAGGTTGAGACGACTGAATCTGATCAGCAGGACGTCCTTCGTGATGTGTTTAAGGAGATACCGTCTTTGTATATGCTTCATAATTATATGGACGATAAGTTTTACCAAAGCCCGTCTCGGACTTCTGTCTTCGGATGGTGGATTCAAATATTTACCAGTACTGAATTGGCACCTTACTTCAATATCTACAAAGCATTTTTATCTCGAGTCCGTACAAAGTATGAAACACTTCAATCAATTTATGACAAGGACAAACTTTTTCAGCAATTTTGTCAATCCCTTGTGGTATACTGCTCTTTTATATAATGTTTTTCGTTCAATAACTCTGATAATAACTAAATCACCAAATTTTATGCTTTTTAGTAGCATGCGTCTCTGGTTACTACATGTGTATCCTTTTTTATTTAGTTAACAAGCCAGTTCACAGAACAGCACATGCAAAATATTCCAGGAATGTACATTGGAATTCAAAGCCGTTTGATGCGATATCAACTGCTTCTCCAAAGTATGTTTGTGTAGCTTGGAATCCTACAATTATTTTAGAAATCGTTGATCTCCTACCGGAAGGGGTCGATCGAGAGCGCTGCGAATGTAGGTCAATATTTGGTTTGCATCTTTAGCATGTAGGTGCCTTGAAAATAATAATAAATGTTTTGAAAACATCCGAAGAGGAAGTGACGAAAAATGTAGCTTGTGCTTGTTTTATGAAACAGTTGTTATTTTAGGAAATGATAAACCAAGCGCTTTTGATAAATTCCAAGCTTGATGGAAGAAGAAGTGACTTGGATAAACTGTCCTTGTTTATTCGCTCGGGTCCGTGTTTGAAAATTCCCCGACGGTCAGTAGGGAAGAGGCCACTAAATCGACACTTATTCCTTGTAAGGTGGTCTGATCGTTTTTCTCTATTTACTTTCGACTTGCTCTACTTAATCAGGTATTCTTATTGCATATTTTGGTCGTAGTTATGATAGACAAAAATGCGATTTATTTTAGTTCTCCGATTATCTTATAATAACGGAACCGGAAACAGTGACGACTGGTCACTATTTGGTCAAGTCGGAATTGACGATTGTGAGCATGATCGTAAGTGTCCATCTATCCTTTCTTTTTCCATGCCCTTTATCGCGCAAAGGAATTGTTATGGCATCCGGTATCTTGCCGTAGTAAAACTCCAATCATCGGTAATCTTTGAGTGGCGTAGAAAGGTTTTCTCTTTGATGGGATTTCTGGATCGTAATGTGTTAGTCAAACAGATTGCTATTTTTCATATGAACTGTAGTTTTCTGCGATTATTACTTCTTTGTGTTATTATTCTCACTGTGGTGGAACTACATTCTCATTTCCCACATCTATATCTGCGCATTGTGCATATTTATCGGGTATTAGAGGCTCAACATCGCATAAATATTTTTATACTTCAGCTTGATACGGTCCGGGTGGTTTCGCATTACTAGCAACGTGTTTTAAGATTTTGCACTTTAGAATTTGATTGAATACTACATCCATCTTATCCGCTATTTGTGAAGAAATTATAGGTCATTCGAACCCCTTACAAATGAAGACCCATCACTTTAGATAGGAAACTCTATATCTTGACCAATTAACATGGCTGAATAGCCTGGTCCCTACTTGTAGCTCGAGGATCCAAAGCTGGAGGACGATATCCCGGTCGAGCGATGCATCCGCGTGCGCGCGGTCGAATGTGTGGTCGAGCTTATGTTCGCGTAAGCTGTTTCACCCTTTGTCGATTTTGATTCTAACGTAAACAAGGGTTCACCACACTCTCAAATCGGGTAGTTGGAATCCCAAAGAAAATGTCTTGCGCGCTGCTTCAACAGCTACTGGTATCGGGTAGGCGATGCTGATCAAGGCACCCATGGGTAAAACTAATTGCAGTTGGAATGTAAGTAGCCCATTTTCAAAGTACATCCAGTGGTCTAAGGTACTGCGCTTCTAATGAATTCCTCTGATTTTCGGGATGCTCTTTGGGTGTCATAAGAGGTATGGGTGCATAGATGCCACTGAAAAGCGCAATTGACCCAGTGTAGCTTTTTGAGCCGGGAGGACCAAAAACCTCTGCAGTTCATCCTCGCATTCACTTGAACCAAACTCTTCTGCGGAGCCAAATTTAGGCGGACAGTCGTTGAAGTCTAGTAGAAATAATTACTCCAGCGGTTAGTGATATGATAAGGCCCATGGGAAGTAGTCTCAGGTACAGCCTTCCTAGCATTTTTGATGCCCAAAAGTTCACTCTTATGCGAAGAAACAAGGTCCACTGATAAACTACTAATAAGTCTATTTAATGCATTTTTATCACCTTGATGGGAACGTGGGTAAACTGAAGGCTGTAGAACATAGGCGTCGCTTTATTGCTTGAGCGCTAGGTGAACAGAGCGCACTGAACAGTCAATCTGAGAGTAGAAGCTTAGGCAGCTGGAAAGTTCATTGCCAAAGAACACCTATTGCATACCTTGTGTTCTTGTTCATCATGCAATCTCCCGAATAACCAGGCAACACCTTTTATGAGGTGCTTTTACCTGGAACATTGCGTAAGCCTTATTCTTAGGCCAAGAGTCGGTTGTCCCTGATACCATACGAGTGACTGCTCAGTGGGGCATTGTTAACCTGGGCTCAAAAATGTCCATAAACAACACTGTTTGTGTAGTTGGAGCCTATTTGTGATCTGGTGGTGTATCTAACAGTGCAACTATTTGATTCGTAACCCTGTCCCCTAGATTGTATGTCACGTGTTCACCGAGTTCGAAGAATTGGATGGTGCAGAGAAAGGGACGTTTAATCGCGATTTATGTTTCAATGTAGAAGAAGCTATTGTCATATCACGTTACGTGGGTATCCAGTCCTACGGGTTTAAGATCATACCCTTGCATATCTCAAAGGCTATGGGCAAAGTGTGGCAGGTGGTTAGGTAAATCTTGTCCAAATTAGCGATTCCTCCCCAACTAATTCTTTCACATCAGACTTGTTTTCGAATCACCGTTTGACGTCTCATTTTTATTTCTTGATTTTATGCTTTGATGTTTATAGAATTTACGTCTTTTTAGTGACGCAGACGAGAAGTTAAGTTGGTGCAAAAGTTTAGAGGACACAATAGAGGAAGAGCGACATAGAAACAACCTGACGCTCAACGCCGTCTCGAGGCGGCAATCAGTGAGTTTAATCTGAATAAAAATTTCAAACTGATTCTCTTACCAAGTTGTAGGTATACAAATCGCTGCGACTTTTTTCATTATCCAGAGCTATTACCTGCGCCAAACATGAAATCGTCCTCTATCTCAGTAATGGTTTTTGGGTAGAAGCAACCACAATGACAGAGGTTAATCAGTACCGTAGAGGTTCGAGTCATCCCTAGAGGCGTCATAGGACACATTATTATGGAAGAGTTGGTAGGCTGTAGGCATGCTCAAAGCACGGATAATGCCGAGCCTACGTGGCTAGATGGACGGTTATACCACATCATTCGGCCATCATTGACACTGTCTTCTCGATCTTCCATCTGGCCAAGATTCTAGGTCTGGTCAGGTGATGGCTCTTGCAATATTGCACAACATTGTGGTTAACACTATCCGGTCAGAGGCACAGGTGAGTCCAACGGGGTCGTTTGTTTACGCGGGTAGACAATCCGTTCTGTGTGCATGCGCCCGTTCATGACTCATTGGTCCATTTGGTCGCTGTGTCCGCCGGCCATTCATGTTTATGCATTCTGGCCCTTCGCCTGCGTCAAGCCACACTTAGTTCATCTTATCTCATATGGTCTCCCTGCGTCTTTGCGGAAAGCGACGGGAGGCTTAGGCCACAGAATACTCGTGAAAAGTAGTATGGCCATTTCTTAGTCCCACCTGCTGATAATGAGTGAGACACAATATTTCCGTATGCGTTCGAGAAGTGATCGGCTTACTTTCAAGAGCTGTGTGCCCACTGGGGCATGTCATTACCATGCTTCATCTTGTTTTCTTTTCATCAACGAGACGTCTTATCAGACGTAAGTGTCCTGCTTAACCAAGTGAAAGTAACTAACCTGTGTGTCATCGTGTTTAAGCATGTTTCAGTACGCATTTGGGATGGGATCAGGCCTGACTATAACTTTCTTGTCTATCTTCTGTTTCTAGTGCTGGTGTCATCAGACCACACGCACCTTTTGCAGGTGACCACTTGTCCATAACATGTGACAACTGAGTGTGGATGCATGTCTGTGTTGCGTGAAAGGTGTGTGAACTTTGACTAGGGCACAGGGCACCTACGGAAAAATTTCTTTAAAATTGTCAGAAAAGGACTTTTATTGTTGAATACCCAATGTATCCAAATCTCTAGCCCCCATCCCAACACCGTTTATTACTCAACCCGTTTTAGATCCCTCCTATATTTCGTTACCATCGTCATTTATATGTGACGCTACCGTCCACGTGCTTAAACTTGCACCCTGAATGGAAACCAGTTAATGACAATTCGTACACCTTACGGAAGTAAGAGAACTTCTGGCTTGTGGTGGTCGACTTTTCCACGACACTGGCAGCAAAGATGCAAAATTCTGGTGAGTTCAAAAGGGTTTGATTTTGCTGTTTTAGGGCGCGTCGA
This sequence comes from Taenia solium, assembly GCA_001870725.1. Lineage (NCBI taxonomy): Eukaryota > Metazoa > Platyhelminthes > Cestoda > Cyclophyllidea > Taeniidae > Taenia > Taenia solium. The sequence goes on along the minus strand of MIEF01011400.1, from coordinate 258,234 downwards.
CTAATAAGGAAGGGGAGACACCGAGAGCTGCGGAGTGGGTTAAGGATGAGCAGGCAACGATGTGTGCTCTCTGCTACCGCCGATTCACCCATATCCGGCGCAAGCATCACTGTCGAGCCTGTGGAAAGGTGAGTGTTTCTATACCGCTTTCATTCTCACTCAGCGAAAGTACATCATTCTCAAAGTATGTAAGTAAGGATGCACAGAAGATTGGTTTCCGACCCAGCAATGAATGTGCTAGAGACTGGGTTCAAGCACAAAACGGATAAAAACGACGTAATAAACCGTTTTTTGTGCCTCCAGATGCACTTCTCTCCCTCGAGAAAGTGAGCATAAAAAAGTTTCTCATAAAGTTAATCTATCGGTGGTTTGTAGCCGTAAAATTGGGGATGAGGCTCAGGTTGTGTTATAAAAGTATGCGCTCGAGTTTGCGTCAGATTGTAACATAACTTAATCAAGTTTGTGTGAGACAAAATTTGGTGCTGTAGCATGCCAACTCCTCAACGGCATAAATAAAACATTGCTCTTGAAAACACATTTACCGATGGATCACCGTTTCCATGATATCCTTATCAGTGGCTCAGAACTGCACCCGTCTGCCTCCCCAACTTTTTGGCTGATTAAAAAACAGGTTGTGTTCATTTATCGTATCCATGCAGCTGAAACCTTAGATGCTCTCCAGCTTTTTCACGACTTATTGCGAGAGAGCACTCTCTTCTCTGACTTCGTTTATGAGACAGTGCTGTTCTTCTTTTGCCTAATTCGCTGGGTAGTTGTGTAGGTGTATTTACCTCAAGACTCACCTCTTATTGTGCCCTGAAGGAGGTGGTAGTTCAAAACTAATTGCTTCGCCGACGTAGCTTGACTTTGATGATAGGGCAAAAACCGGTGCTTTTTATATGGTATGGTAGCTGGCGTTAATATACTCTTTTTTCTTTCTCCTCCTCTCGCTATCCCTCACTAACTTCCTCGCCATTCCTTCATTTATCCAGTCCTCCATGTGTAAAACCTTCCATTTTTACCGAATCCTAGCCTTTCTAATGCTTCTTGTCGTCTGTAATAGTCGTTATATTAGCAGGTTTTTTTAACTTGCAATCTTATGACCCTGCATGCATCCGTGAGGCTAAATGGGTTATGTTGAAAACAATGCACGTCTAGCGTTTAGCACTGTTCTTAATACGTCGTTGGTGAATTTTAAGGTTCAAGTTTTACCTCCTCATTTTCGTGTAGTAGGACGTTCGAAGGTGGGCTCAACAGAATGGAAATTCAGAAGCTAAATACGCATTTCGACAATGATGGCCTGCTTTTTATTAAAAGCTTGATCAGGTCACGTGGGCTGCTGAAGTTCTTTACTCAGAGCATGGTCACTCTGCTTGACATTTAAATCACCGTGGTGTCGGCACAGTTTGATCTCCACTGCTCTCTTTGTCTTATCCACTAGCCTCTTTTCATAGCGCAGTTCATTTACCTTGTCCATTCCCTTGCGTCAAGATTGTTGGCCTTATAGATAATCAAACTAGAATGCTGTTGTTTCGTCTCGTCGAATGTCGGTTAGCCCTTTAGTCGAATCACATTCACCCACGCGTGCTGCCATAGAGCGAGTCGGAAACAGCTTAAATCATTTCGTGTGGCCGGGCAAACGTAAACAATACCCTCAATGTGTGGCAACTTTTCCACTTCGTTTGGATCGAGGGTTATGTGAGGAGTTAATCCATCCTCTTGACACGGGGGAACCTTCAAGCATTGATTTGAATGTTACGAAAACGGAAAATACGATTTTTATCTGATCCTTGAGGCTAGAGCCCATCTTTTACCTGAGTTATCAATTTGGAACTTCGTTTGAACCAACTCGAGGCTTTCAGCAGCTAGGGCGGCGGATGCTCTCTTCAAACGGACATCCTATTTGGCCTGGATGCCAATTCATATGTGCGAGGCCTAAAACGTGGAATGGGTTTTGTGAGACCTTGCTCGAAACTGATGATTTTCACTGCTAAATGTACTAGTCTGTATCAGCAAAAAGTTAACAAAATCGGGATTACCCCTCGTTCAAGTGTGTCTTATTTAGACTTTTAAACTTTTTTTTTTCTCTTCGGATGTAGATATTTTGTGGGGTGTGCTCCAACTATAGAGCCAAGGTTGATCATCAAGGACCTGTAGAGGTTCGAGTCTGTGAGGTGGATTTTTACCGCTTGAATCCCAACCTCAAACCAAAGACTGCCACGGCTTTGGAGCGCATCGCACAATTCTCCAATTCGGTAAATGCCCTTCCTTTTCCCATTCATGTAATTGGAACTTGTTGTTTATCACTGATGATGAGTATGGAAGTGGCTAATCATATGCTATTTAAGGGCTTAAAAAGTAGCCGCAAGAGGCTCCATATCACTGGGGTGGAGGCTGCTTTGAAGGCGACTGAAAAGCCAGTTTAGTGATTTGTTTTACCCCTGAGAACCCTATGCGGCTGGAAGACAATTGGCTTGACTATAACTCCAAGCCACCGTCGTATAAATCGGACCGAATGATCGAATACATAGTTGAATTGGTATCACTGTGTTAAAGTGTGATTTTGGTGGGAACGTAGTATTATAAGGGTTTGGGTGGAATATATTTTCTCCACTTTGCCTATTAGTTCATATACGTACAACGGTATTTAAAGCGAGTGCCCCTCCGAATCTACTATCCTTTTTTCTTCTGTGGTGCTACTGAAAGGGAACAAAATTTAACTGTTTTTGTTGGCTGATGGTTGTCTTTGACTATGTGTATTCTTGCTTCTACGAATACTTAACAAAACCACGTCGAAATTTACATCAACGTATAGGGTCAGCGATACGCACCATATCACTGCGGCTTCCTGATGTTCACAAAGAAGGTCCGCGACAGTTGGCCACACAAGAGAACCCATGTGCGTATGGAGTACTCCGTTGGTCTGGTGTCCCGAGATAAGAGCCCTTCACGGCCTCCCCCTCTTACCTCCTCCATCTCCTTTTCTTCATCTGACAACTCGCCATCTCTCTTCCTCTCAATTCCATCGCGCGAAATGAGTCTCGACTTTGCTTACCTTGGTGATCCCTCCTCCTCCGTGGCCACTGCGGCTCCCACTTCTCCCTCCCCCTCCTCCATTGTCCCTTTACCAGCTGCCCGTCTCATCATCCGACCGCAGACCTCGCGGGTTTTCTGCGTCCTCCAGTCGGACACGCTGATGGCCGTGTATGCAGCGAAGGAAGACGCGCGGAGCTGCGACGGTATCATCCTTCTTGGGACGCGTCTCGTCTATCTCGTGAGAGTGAGCGGAGGTGGAGCAGCAGCTCGCGATAACAGCTCCACCTCTTCCACACCCTCACCACCATCAGGCCGTCAACGCGTTGGGAGTCGGATTAGCTCGGAAACGAGCAGCCGCAGCAGTACCGATTTCAAATCTGTCTCCTGTAAGCTCTCTCATTATTTGCACTATAGGCGTAATTAGCTGTGGTTTATGTAACTAATGATATGCTTGAAATCGACACACCTGATTACAAAATGTTTTTAGTGCCCATTGTACCACATCGGTTATTCATGGTGTCATGTTGCATAGGAGCTAATAATTATTTTGATTCCATAATCTACTACCAACAGTTCATTTTGTTAGCGACCCCGATCGAAGGGAACAAATTCTTTGAAGTAGAGCGATCGCCCATTCGCAAGGCTGTAAGCGAAACGAGGGCTAGCAGCTTCTACACACGCGTTTGCGGCCAAAAGACACCACTTGCCATGGTTCATTCGTCCAAGTCGGAGGAGGAAGGGGAGGAAGATGAGGCAGCGGTGCCAGAAACAGAAGATGAGACCCATAAGATCAACGGACTGCCCACGATCACTCAGGTCGTCGCTCCAGTCTCTGTCGACACCCTCTCGGTGCTTTCCAATATGAACGGTTTCCTCATACTTCCTAACAACACGGACAAAGTTGGCCACTATTTCGAGGCACCTAGTGAGGAAGTGCGCAACATGTGAGTTCACTGGCCTGGCTCTTGGCCATGTTGTTTGCTTCTACCAGCTAAATTCTAGCCTTGCTGAGGTATCAAGCGCTGGTATACAAACTGAGAATGATAGTTTAGCAATCTGATTGACGGTAAATACGGCACTTATACTTGTTCCTTAATCTAATGAGTTTCGGGACTCCAACTGCGCCGAATTCTGCTAATCTTCAATGAATTTTGAATATTTCTGCTTAAAAGTCCAGTTCTTGGATCACTAACGCTACTCACCACTGGTGAGCCCTGGTGTGCACTTGCTAGTTAAAAAAAGGGGTGAAAATGCAGTTGTCTCTCAGAATGGCATCACTCAAATGGCCACCGAGTGTTTGGGTTTGCGTTTTTCATAAATATAAGCCAATCATTATTCTACCAAACAAACCTCTTTTCTTATGCACTATTTCTGCTAACTTTAGATGGATCCAGAAGATAAAGAGCTGCATTGTGGACTTTGATCGCAGTTGAGTGCAAAAAACAACCTTTCAGATGTCTTGTTCTCCAACACCACCTTCAGTTATTTATTTATTTACCTCTTTCTATCCCTCCCACAAAAACGTGTTTTTTCACACGACTGTTTGATTTTACGGTATCTCGATAATCTCAATATCTGAGTCTATAAAACGATTGTTTTATTGCCATTTTATTCGACCCTTATGACTACTTGGACTTGTGGGCCTGATGGGGTGACTAATTCCGTGGAGGACGCTTAAAAGTTGCTTAACTGTGAGCATCTGTGAAAAAATATTTGGAAGTGAAACTGCCATTAAATTATGCTCAATAATTGGATCGCCTGTTTTCGGTAAGTGTGTCGATATGCTCTTCATAAATCTGAAGGGAACAGGCACTGCATGTGACGCAAGGCCTACTCCCACGTAGGTGCTGGGTCCCCTTAACGACAGCGATTATTGATTTGTCCAACCTTTTGTTAATACAAAAGCTATCAGCACTAGAAAAGAGGTTGAATCTTAGAGTCCCATTTCCATAATCCTGAATGCAAACATATTAATTAGTGTTAATACCAGAAATAGACGTTACTGACAAACATACTGAGTAGTGCATACCACTCACGAATTTTGAGTAGGATGAACGGGGGGATGGAATTTACTGCGCCGTTGCGCCCGTGGGGAGTTATACCTCCGCATAGGCTTTGATGAATGCTGGCCTGCACTGCACAAGTTTTCCGTAATTCCTACGGCACTCCCGACTATAAAGTGGAGTTTTGGTTAAACAAGGGGCAACGTTTATAACCATTTTTGCTAAAATGTTTTTTCGGAACGGGATGCCAGGGATTTGGATGCCGCGTTGGCTCAGCGTAAATGAGCTCCCGTGTCACTGATTCCGTTCAAGTGATAGCAAGCTAAGGTCCGCTATAATAAGGCCAACCTTAGCAGATTGATACTTTAGGGCAGGGTACTCGTTGGAAGCCGGCATTACCTACCAGCAAATAATCAAATCAAAAAGGCACAAACGGGAACTTCGACATAGCCAATCCATTCCGCTGGATACACCAACCTCATAAATGGTCCACAATCTGACCAGCAAAACCTGAACGACATCAGAGATCTCCGAACACCACTAAATACTAGTTCAGCACCGGAGTCCGGAGGGGTACGACCCCATCGCGCATCAGAAGGGACTGGTCCACCACAACTCATCGAACCGGGCCAACTCGCCAAGACGAAAGGAATAACTAAGAGGCCACCACTAGCAGCAAAAATCACCCTACCCGTACACATCAAAATCCTCCGTCACATTAATCACAGACGAAAGCCGCATCAGGACGACCCAGCTTAGTCTCTAGATGTCAGAGCAGGCCTGAGAACATTCCCGAACCCAGAAAAATGAGTTCTGGAAACAAAGAGAAGCATCAAACAAAGCCGTACGAAACCCTCCAAACTGCTAGCAAGACCGCACATTCGGATCAGTATAAAATTATTTTATTTCCACAACTGTTGCATGAAATGTAATTACTAGTGACAAGATAAAACTACACCCATAGTTTACATCAGCAGATCTCAACTACCTACAGCAGCGATAGTTCAGAAAGCATACAATATCAGGAACGCCATCATTAGACAGAAAAGACCCATAGCCTCACTCAAGGCGAATCCGAGAATGGCATAGGAGAAGAGCTGTTGCTTAAGACCGGGATTTCGGGCATAGCCCATGACAAGGTTCCCAAAGACGGAACCAATACCAGCACCGGAACCAGCAACACCGATGGTAGCGGCACCAGCGCCGATATACTTAGCGGCTTGATCGATGTCACGGTAAGCAATGGAGGTGTGTAGGTCCTTCCACGCAACCTCTGAGGCAGCAAGAGACCCCAACTTGGGCAATTTCCTCATTGCAACACGGGAAACCGTTGGTCGAGAGGCCAAAATCAAGGATTTGACAAGAGGAAGAGCAGAGAACATCTAAAAACGAGCAAGACTACAGATAACAAAGCAACAGCAGAGTACAACTAGATACAACGCAGAAAAACCCACAACCTTGACACAGCACGACCAGAACCGAAAGCAGTTAGAGAACGCCAACTGTGAGGATGATGTCCCGTATTCGATTAGTCAAACAAATTCTGTTTGACATCATTCAAATCAGCTTGTTAATAAAAACCAATTTAGGCAAACCACTTCATTTATTTAGATTTTTAATTACAAACTTAGATTAAAACCGCTTTATTACGGGCCAATAGTATTCAATGACGTTCTTGTGTGTCGACCGTCAATTCTAATCCATATAAAAAGCTATACGACGTTATTTTTGGATCAAAAATATTGTTCAATTTTATTTTGCTGTGCGTATTTTTCATGCGTTCCTTTCTATTCTATAAATTTACTCTACTAGTTGTTTGTTCATGCATTAACAAGCGTAGCATCCCAAGACTTCCTTTGAATTAAATGGAGGCACAGTACTTAAGCAGAATACATATATCCTAGAGACAGAGGGATTGGGGCTGCTAGTATGGCTCGAGTGCCAGCCAACCGGCTGGTACAATATGGCCAACCAACTGACAGAAAGCGGGAGTTCGAAAAACAAAAGTAGTACACAACCCTTCTCTTCTTTCAAGCGTCGTCCCCGACGCTCCCCCTGGTCAGCCTCCCATGTCAGCCATCACAACGTAATCAGTGTTGGGGGAAGCACCCACGAGCTAACCGCGCCAGCCATCGAGATTCGAGCGCATGTCTTCTCGTAGTGCCATCGATTCCGCGTAGCACTCGGTGCAGCAAATGCGCATTTCTTAGTCCTCCTCTCCCACGATAATGTGGCCCAATGAGAGATGTGGGTACGAATCCAAGTTTTCGAATGGGTCGAGACACGTGCAACACACGTTGTGAATCCAAGCTGTTTGATGCCGTGGGAGAAACCCAAGGGTGTCGTAGAATCCTCAGCAAGTGGGGCAACCGGGCCTCATAGGAACGGAGAGCACACGATCCAGGTGTGCAAAGCGTAAAACGATGCTGTCGAATGGCGTCCTGCACATTCTGCACCTGTAGATACACATTTCAGCGAAGGAAGGCGAGTTGCCCAATAACAGGAGAGAAAGCTTACGGAGGATGCTTGACCACAACGTCGCTGATCCCTCTTGGCAGTTCCACAGGACTTGGAGTTCACGGCTAGTGTCGTTTCAGTTGTTAATGGCTTCTTTGCAGAACACGAGGGCGAGGGAGGTGTCGAAGATGGACGTCGATCTCAGCCCGCCTGTTGTGGGATGCCAGAGATTCTCCCGTCCGTAGCACATGCACCTCTTTCACACCGCCAAAGTTTGTCAGAAGCAGTACGGAGCAGGATAAAATCCACCAAAGTCGGGTGCGCTTTCCGCTGCCACCAATGTAGCGTTTCGAGACTGCCTTGAGGATAAAAGAAGGCATAGTTCTAGGGTAAAATACATGTGTTCTGGAAACAGAGGGATTGGGGGCTGTTGGAAGGCCCACAGGCCGGCCCATTTTCAGTCATTTGAGTGGCCCAAACAAACACTAACAAAAAAGTATTACACTATATACTATGGAATCATAAGATTTACTAAGGATCAAGTTTGAATGGAAAAATTTTAGTCCACTACTCCATTTTAGATCAATGACCCCTTCCCAGTCGCAGTGTTGGCCCGCATTTGTGCTTGATATCCAAAAAGGCGAATTCAACTTTAATGCTTTCACAGTTTTTTTCTAATTCTGCGCCTAATTCCTTAGGCATTTGCATGTTGACATCTGTGTTTTCGCGGATTGCATTTCTGCTGATCAGTATCGTCTCTGGGCCATGCTAGTAGCCTCTCAGTTTTAGTGTTTTGACTATTATGAGTGCATGGTAAATTTGAGACGCTGGGCAAGCAAACATGACTTACAAATACCCATATGGCACTTACGGGAATGAAGAACAAAATTTGGGCGCCTTACTTTTAACGCACGTAACGTGATGCAGAGCGCCAAGTTTATCCTGAAGTGGTTGGAAACTATGGGATTATGGCGATTTTGTATTAATGAAGCTTCTGCGATGTTTGGCTTTCTGTGATATATGAGTTCACAAAGATTTTCCTATGTGGCCTTATCACCTTCATAGCGCTATATTATGCATGTATTACATTTCTCGCAGACGCATCTCCCGATTACGATGCATCATTTTCTTATTGTGAACAACATGCGCTTCTCCACGAATCAAAAAGTTTTTTTACTTTATTTGACTCGACTATTTTAGCCCATGTCCCTATTCTCTCTACCGAAATTTGCTTTGATTTTATCTGGCACCTTAAGTAGTTATCTGAATCTAAAAGACGACATAATACTCGGACGGGATACGTCTTGTCGATGCACAGTAGGTTTTGAGGCTATTAACGTGGATCAGAGACCAGGATGTCCGATGAGGGGTACAATTATGGAGCCCCTAAAATGCAAGCTACCAAACCCTAGAGCTAAAGGAACAATCAACATTTCACATTTGTGTATTTCAAATAGCCATTTCCACATTCCATAGCAATTCGTCAAGCAGTAAATTTTACAAGGTAAACGTGAGATTTACTAGATTTCATTCATAAAACCAACATATAATGCAGTCCCAGTGGATACTAGGTCGGCAGCATCAGAACTGGTGGTGGTGTGGGACGAAGGTGGGCAATCAGGACATTCACAGACCCAGAGATCGACACTATGTGTTCCTAGCCACTAGGGATGCTACTCAACTCGCCACATCCGCAAAGCAAAGTTTCGTTGCTTATTAAAGTTTTCGATTAATTTTTTATTTCAGGTAAAAAAAGCGGGGGAAAAGCTTCCATATCATTTTTTGAAACCTTACCTTCGGCCTAAGTTGTTTTATTATCAGGGTAAGAATCTTAAAATAAAACAATTAATTGTTAGGAATCATAAATGCTTATGCCGCTCTGCATAAGTAACAATTGTTTGAGCATTACGCATGACTCAATGAGCTTGATGGCTGAGTTTGAAAACTATGGCTAATGAAAGGAACGATCTGCGTGAAGGGGTTGTGTTCAATTTCAGCACTGGTGAAAACGAACTGACGCAATGTTGATCCAATTGGCCAGCTAAATGTAGCACTGCTCAAAATCAGTCATCCAAACTCTGTTGAAGGCTTTCCCCAAAACATATGCACATTACTGGCGGATTTTAGTTAGCCATGGGGGGAATTAGCGTCTGTAGAGCGCAATCGACCCTAGTTAGGCCCACGACTTGGTTGACCCCTCTGGTTCCCCCTGGCTTGGCTTCCAAACCGGTGGCATGTGTTTCTCTTCATTGCAAACATTCAGACTCCTCGCCTTATAGCCCTTCAGTACACCTTTAAGGGATAGCGCGAGTACCAAAACAAAGCTTCCGTGGATTTTTCAAATTGCCTCAATAAAACTTGGTGAATGCTGTAACCGGGTAAGAAAGCAGAATGCGATTGGAGTTCCACCGCATTTAAAATGCAAAATATTTTGACTCAATTTGTTTATCTCAAAGCATTTTTTTGATGATTTGCCAAAAAGTGCTCTAGCCTTCAGGTGATATCGAAGTACCGTATTACCACCTTCGAGTGATAAGGAAACATGCAGTAATTATCATGACACCACCCTGTTAAACTTAATTCTTTATGAATAAATAATGTTTAGGTGTGCAGCGGTTGACAAAATTTTCAACTTTGGACTGCATTTTGAAAGCATTTATGGTGCAGCAAGTGATCTTGCGAGTTGCGACCTCAGACTCCCCTAAAGGTTGCAGCAAGTCATCGAAGGAACCCTGCATAATTTTAAATGGCAGTAGAAAGACAGAATTTCACTCAAATATGCACCTCCTTGCCCTTAAGGGACGTTGTCAAGTGATGTAATTTTTATACAACTTTACAATCAGTTTCAGTCCCTTGCACAGACCGTATTTGGAATAGAGCTACCTTTCAGTAATTAACCACTTCCAAGTTTTTTTTATATTCCTATAGCAAATAAAACTTAAAAGTGTACAAGGAACATTGGAGCTTTAGTTCAATGTGTAGGAAAAACGAGAGACGATGTTCGACGTACCAAGTTTTGGGTGCGTAGTATTGTACACAAACAACCGCCGCACATGTCATTAGCTGGTTCGGTTCAGACGCCATTACTCCAGGTGATGTGAAAGAGCCGAGTACAGTGAAGGAGACGCGGTTACAATTGAACAGTTTCCGTTTCGCTCACTTTGTGAATATCAGGTATCACATGGCAACTTTCCACTGTTGGCCGATTAAGCAAGTCATGCTCACTTGGAATGGTTAGGTAGCACTGAAAAATTATCATGTAAAGGGCTGAATTTGTTTCGCTGACGCAAAGGAGGGCTACTGGTGTGGCCCGGAGGCCTGTTGCCAAATTGGAGAATTGAGCAAACAATTAAAGTGTCATTTAGCCCTCCTCCTCTTGTGGGCGTCGTCCTCAGCGCTCGTCTTGCTCAACCTCTCTGCCGGCACCACAACGTAGTCGGCGCTGTAAGGAAAACGCTCACGAACCATTCAGCCACACTGGTCATCAAATACGCGTACAGATAGGGAGATACCTGACTGCTCTGTCACTGATGCCTCTTGTCAACTCTACTGGGTTTGGAGTTTCGTCCTGTTTGGTAACTGTATTGAGGGAAAGGAGATGTGCAGCGCTAATCATATGAATACTGGCCTAAAAGCAGGACCATTCAATAAATGACGGGGTTAAAGGCAGTTTTGCGAAGTTAATGCTTCGTGTCTGTTCGTCTTTGCTACTTTGTTCTTCACTACCGCTAAGCCATATCTGTCTATTTGGATTCTATCCGGCCAGTAAAGAGGTGGAGGAGGCTCGTGTGTTCACTTAGTAGACAGCTCTGTAAAAAAAGGTGCCCAAGCTGATCACGACACGGCTAATGTCCCCAGTACGGCTTCAAAAAAAGGTTATTGGTTAGTGGGTACTCGAAATTACTGCTAAAACTCAGTAATCTCGGTCCTGACCCAATGATCAAACCTGTTATAAAACGGCTATGATTGTCAAATTTCTACGCCAGTGAAGAAGTCGAGTTGAATTCCCAACAGAGGATGCCTCTATAGCTTCCTTCATCATTTAGCAAGCTATTGGAATGGCAGAAAGGTGTCTGACGTGCGTTGAATGCAGCCTGAATACCAATAGTCGTATGGGAATAGGGACAATGCACAGGTATGAAGATGTGCCGCCCAGGGAAACGATTGTGCCAGTTAGGTGGGAGATTTGGCACATGGTGTTTAAACACACTATTCAAGACGCAATATCCATGCAGAAGTCATAGATGTCTGACGCTGTTAGAATTGGTTGGTGTGGAGATGCTAGTTAAAATAATTGGCCAAATATTCAGGGAGCACTTGGAGCGTGAAAATGCCGTTCATGACCATTCACAGAAACAATCGTAGTAGATGCCGCTGTAATACTTTGATTATTTGTTCAACTCGTCGTTCGATTCAGTGGCACTGAAGAGCATGACTATTGACCACGAGGCCATACCAGTAGCCCCCACCGTCGCCCTTACCTACGTCGGTAATACATTTTCAGCCGTAGTAATAAGTTGGGGAGTCAGACTGATGGCAGCTGAAAGCAAATCCAATCCTAAATAGTAAAGCGTATGGTTTTGATTGCTGAAGGCTAAAGATGAACGCAAAGTAAGGAAGGCATGGGCTTGTGGATGGGCTGATAGGCGACTACCCTTAAAGAGAGGCTTGAAAATGATACCTAATTTCAGCAACCACCTCAGTTTTTTTGCAACACTTCATCACTTTTCGTTTTGGATACGAATATACTGAAGTGGACTGATATTGTACTCTGGCTTGACTGCGTGGCCTACATTTCATACCAAGAGCCCCCAGTTCTTCTGTAAGTTGCCAATAAATTTTCCTTTCAACTATTGTGTCTTCTCCTGCCTTCAAGAATGACCTGGTGTACTGCAGATGCCGCACAAACGTAGTTCGAAAGATCATTCACCCTGCAGAAATACCTGCAGGTTAAGCAGAAATAAAGCACAGCTTCAGATTTTCACAGGAACACAAACTCGTGGCACTAACCGAGTGGTCAGAGTTAGCACATAACTATGCACATTATGCATTTTCTTCTTTCAGACCTTATTGGGTATATCATCGGTAAAGTCCGATTAGAGGTATCACTATGAGCTAAGACTCCCTCTTTAGTTATAGATACACATAGTCTACAGGGTATGATACACCACAGTAAAAATCATCTTCCTCCAGCGGCCTGCAGGCATTTGAGGTCAGCGGGTGTTACGAGGACGACATCAGAGGGGAAACAGACTACTCTTCTGAAAGAAGAACAGAAAATCCAAAAAATTGAAGCCAAAACCGGCTATTAATAGGAGTATCAGCAGCTACTAGTTAAACTTACTAGCATGATGCAGTAAGCAACGAAAATGTAAGATTGAGCATTGATGTCTGGAATACTCATTAGCACCGAGCGGATCTTAGCTCCAGGAGAAAATATTGTGAACTCGGATTTCGGCAAATGCGACTCGACATTTCCACTTTCATTGTACGCGACCAGAAAGAGACACCAAATTCTTATTTCTACTATGGTCTTATTGTTGGCATTGGAGATGGTAAAAGAGTCACGACGAAAATTTTACAGCATGATCCGACTCAACAGTCCTAAAAAAACACTTGCTTGGGCTTAAATGCACTTTAGGTGGGGTTCCTTTTTGCCAAAATTGGATCATCTTACCGACCTGCGGGGACAGCTACACTGAATTTGGGTTTGTTCATAGGATCTTTGTGCATTTATTTTTTGCAGAGTTTGGAATATTCAATATACTAGACAAATTGGTTGCATTAGGTTCCGTAATTTCGCTGCCTCCTTCTACCGCTAATGCACGTTCTTCGTAGTCAAAAAATATTTGATTAGGTTGGGAATCAAACATTCATTGACAATCTGGCATTTAGGTGCTATCGGCTGAGCATCAAAGGCAAATTTTGCCGCACGATATACGCACGATATGAAAATCTGGGCGGATTGGCGAATTCGTTTTTGCTCATTCAGCCACCAAAATTCGTTTAAATGGGTGATATTTTGGCTAGTATGTTGTGACGCCCACAGGTGAGGCTATCTTTACTAACTTATTTGTGACCATATTTTACCATTTCGTAAGTGCATGAAACAAATGCAGGTGCGGTTTGGCAATATGTGTTACCCCTTATTCGCCATTTGAAGACCTACTATATGCCCTGTCAAAGGTAGGCTTCCACATGTAGGCTGGCCAGACCTTCACAGCGAGTGTATTTGCTAAGCTCACATTATAAAGTAATAGGGAGCCAGGAAACCTCAATACACGCTGGAATCGCTGAGAGGGAATGTAATGCAATGACTAGTGTCTCTGTCACATGAGAGGATTTTAAGGCACCGATCACATTGTGATTGCCAATGTAGAAGGGTTACCAGGGGTAGAGCCGAAGATAAAAGCCAGAAGAGAAAGGGGTTGTGAGGAAATTCGAAATTTACTTTGGTTTTATGCTTATCTACTTGAACTCTTCACTCTCTGCATGGCACGTCCCTATTCATCAATACTGGTATATCGTATTACAGTTTCATAAAAGACCCGACATTGAGCATTCATGGCCATCGAATGAGTCAGCGATAAACCACGTAGTCGTTTATTAGAATAATGTAAAGTATTTTCTTGCCCCTTAATCTTTCCTCCCACATTGCTCACAATTTGGTGCTGACGAGATGTCTTTCTGGGATACATACGGCTAGCACAGCCGTAGAGGAGGTGTTGTTTGCTAATGTAATCAAAATCTTTACATGTGTGCCAGTGACACTTCCATAACACAACACAATGGCGCAACTCGCTATCGCCAAAGAATGACTTGTGTTAGCCAGCGAGTTATTCCATCAAGATCAAAGGATAAGGCATGACAAAATAAATCATGAAAAAGGTTTATAAGATGCGATGAAATGCGCATTTCGCGAATTGCGACCGAAAAGGTTCTACGGATGGAACCTTGCAAAGTTTGTGTACGCTTTTCGCCCACACATTGGAGTCAACAGGATCCGCCGACTATCTCGTTAATTTGGCAAAGTTCGCAGCGAAGCAGTGTCAATAACAGCAGCATCATTTTACTGAGGTCATCTGCATTGCGTTGCAAATTTAGGTGGGTTCCTGTTTTTCTTGCTGCGCTCGTCTCCCAACGACTACTGCTCGCTCCTGCAGAACCCAAGCGTTCAATAAGGACATTCAAACAATTTCTCCTTGGCTATATTACGGCCTGATCATCAGTAAATCTATGGATTGTCCCGCTTCTTTACTAAGAGGTTAACATTATTTTACCGCCAAGCGGTGGCAGACAAAGGAAAGTCGTTATCCGTTACCACAATTAACAAACATGGGTAGTGAAAGCTCTCCTATGTCCACAACTAGCTTCGGCCATATTAGCTAAACCCAATCGTCTACGTAGCATTAAAGCCTTTCTGAATAGCGCAGAAGATACTCCCTCTACTCACGCAGACACTACAGTCACAATAAATTTGCTCCTTTGTTCACCGATAGTGGAGGGAAAGAACTCCAAAGGCTGTTTACTAATCCCACGAACACATTATGAAACCTAAGACACCGGAGAGCAGATGATTACTTAGACACATGCTGGTCCCTCGGCTGAAGGATTCGCTGAGGAAGGGTTGTAAAATCCACCGTAGACCATGGGCCTCACCGATTGCTCTAACAAAAATGAAGCTAATCAGCTACAGGAGCATAAATTCAGTAACAAAGAAGGATGTATTTTTCTATACTGGACTCCCTACACGGGTCAAAAGTGGTTCTGTAATTTGAAGTTAAAATCGGGATTGAGGCGGGTAGAGATGGCGGAAATTGATTGGGAAAAGGAGACTTTCACATTACTCGGGGAGTTCCATGATTTCCAGGTGACTGTTTTCGACTTCTCAATGCAGTGAATAAATTAAAACGATTTGGCCAAGCATTGTTAACTGTACCTAGGCGATATGCTCGTTATTAATAATGATACTTAAGGGCACAATGCGTGGTAAAATTAGTGTCAGATGGCCCAAAAGACGAAGGCTAACACCAATCAGTCAGACGGTATTCCCTGGTCCCCTCGGCTTAAAAGGCTACACGAAAGAATTCCTAAAGCTCCACAATCGCAACCCTAGCGCCAAGTTTGTGAGTCTGTTCCTTACTAAAGTATGCAACAAGGCATTACACGGGGTGAGGAAGAATAAAATCGCACTTTACTTGAACTGCTCAAAGCCGCTGGATTGGAGTTTATGCCATGACTAGTTTTCGCTTACTTATAAGACTACATCTCTACATTTAAAAGATCTTCAAAAAATACCGAATGTCAACTGATATTTATTACAAAGCGGGAGAGCAATTAACGCAGCCAACCTTACGTCTATCAAGAATAAGGCCTAAATCAGCTCCACATATCATTTTCAAACATCCTTGGCGCAAAGATGGAGCTTAAGTAAAAAAGTCCACTTTGCCAACAGCTTCGTTCTCAACTAACAAAGATTTACAGTAATAAAGTAATCCGTATTAAGGAATGCCAATGAGTGAAGATTTTAAACATAAGTTCATTAAACAAAACCTTGTTGGTGCTACCGATTCATATAAATTTACTCGACTTAAATATTTTATCAGGCATTTAACCGAGTTTGCTCGAACTGCCGGTTTCGGTCACTTGGGTGGCCATATTGTACCAGCCGGTTGGCCGGCCTCCGGGCCGTGCCAACAGCCCCCAAGCCCTCTGTTTCCAGAAATATATATTCTGCCCCAGTACTATGCCTTCTTTTACCTTAAAGGGAGCCTCGGGACGCTACAATTACAAACTCAAAAACCACTTTACGTAATAGTAATGTGAATGTAAATCGTAAATGACTAATGCCGATTTCGGCTGCGGTGACTCCGGCGACCATACTAACGTGGCCGGGTGGGCCGACCTCTCGGACTCCCTAGCAGCTCCGGTAAATTTTGTTTGCTAAGTATATATTGTGCTTAGGCAGTATCTCCTCTTTTGTCTACAAGGAAGTCTCAAGACGCTGTCGAAAATGCTATAATCGCATAAACATTTAAGGAAAGCGCTCATATCAAGCAAATCATGATGTGTAGTCCTTAAGATAATTTTATAAGGCAGGACGCTCTTAAGGTGAAAGAATGCATTGTGCAAGCATTGGCTGCTAAATGATTTGCTATAGACCTATGACATTCATGTTTGTATACATAAAACGGTAACGCGCTGGCATCTCATACTGATCGTTCTCTTCTTTGTTGAGGTCCATCAGAACAACAGCGCTGAATACAAAATCGTCGTCACTGCTTAATAATGGTTAGCTGTCTTCATCCCCTTAAACCAGTCTTTTCCAGAGTATTACTGCATATAATGGATCTGCCGTAATTGGGATGAAGGGGAAGGACTGCGTCGCGATTGCAACTGACATGCGTTTCGGCGTAAGATATCAGACGATCGCAACCAATTACCCTAAAGTTGAACAGCTTGGGCCACATCTTTTTGTTGGTTTTCCTGGCTTGATTACAGATAAAGAAACCGTGTATGTGTAGTCCTTGTTTTATGTTCCTTTTTTGCCTGTATTAGGTTTATTTTCTCTATTTGGCCTTCGAGCTAATGCAGCTAAATTGGGAGGTGCGGTGATAACTGATTGACTCCCTGTTTTAACTCTGATATACTCCATTTCGTGTAATGCTATTTTTCGAATTGGCTAATTTACATCTTGAGATTTTTAACTGCAATTATTTCCCAAATGCCATGGGTCCACAACCTCATTAGTATCACTGTTTCAACATCGTATTTTCCTTGATTGTTGTATCCCCTGTATGCTCACCCGTGTGTACGCGATTCATTGGGCCATTTCTGTGTTTTTTCGTTTAGGAGACTGAGTTGCATGATTGTCCCTTAATTTACCGGGTATCGATGCATATGTTTTCAATAAATTACTTCTCACATGATCTTGTCTGCCGATAGGTATCAACGGCTCCTATTCCGCAAAAATATGTACGAACTTCGTGAAAATCGTCATATCAGGCCGAAAACTCTTCTCTGTATGCTCGCAAATCTGCTCTATGAGCGAAGGTACATTTTACTTTCAATCAGCGTTAAGCCATGCTAGATTTGGTCCTTATTTTGTAGAGCCAATAGTTGTTGGTATTGATCCCGTCACTAATGAACCGTTCGTCGGTGGCCTGGATGTGATTGGCTGCATAATGGAAACTGAGGAATTTGTCGTTGCTGGGTCTTGTACAGAACAACTGTATGGCATGTGCGAAACGTTGTGGGAAAAGGATATGGTGAGCCGTACTTGAGTTCCTTTGTTTTTAGCAGTTTCTTTTATTAGTGGTTTTATATGCATTTATGTAAGTAAATCATAATCTGGGTTCCCGAAATCGGGTAACGCCCCACATCAGCCTATTTGTCACACCTCTATCCCAACTGTACCGCTGCTTCTCTCTGGCCTCTTCGTGGAATGGCTGACCGCCCATTTTGTCGAAGCTTGTGTGTGAGTGTCAACTGGGGTTTTGCTCGTATTTGACGGCAAGACAGCTTTACCAACTCCCCGTCTTTGTTTGAGATCCATGTTGTGATGCATATCGGCGAACATGGGAGCCTGATCACCCCAGAGCAATTAATCCGACCCAATTTCATCCTCCTACTTTTTGTTTTCTCCTAAGGATCCTTGTGCGCTGTTTGAATGCATATCACAATGTATCCTAAACGCCATGAATCGCGACTGTATCTCCGGATGGGGAGCGCGCGTTTACCTAATGTAAGTTAATCTGTCCCTCTCAATCATATCCTAGTGAGAAAGATAAAGTAACCATCACAGACCTCAAAGGGCGCATGGACTGATTCTGTAGGTTGTACTGAAGGCGAAATAAACAACTCATGAACGTTTCCCAGCAGTTTTGTTCTCGCTTAGTGGCGGCCTACTGAGTTGCTATTTTCATACACTTTTCTGGCTGCAATAAAGTGAGTTTTGTCAGTATTCTATCTACCACTCATCATTCCCATACAGCATCAAGGTCTCGTAAGCCAGACAAATTTCTAGAACGCCTACATTTGTGGTGTTTGCGTTGCACCTGCAATTGGTCATCCGCTATATTCAGTCAAAAACTCCAGTTTATTCGCCTTATACAAAAGGCAATAAACGATTTCAGGATACATTCGAGCGGGGGTAAAAAAAGTTGGTGGCAAATAGGAAGCACATCGTGTCAAATAGAAACATCGATGATTTATGTGAATTAGGCGAACATGGAGGTGGATTGATGTCGAAGCGACATTGGCGCTATTTTTGAGGAACCACGACGTATTCGGAACCAGAGTCGTGTCGAATAACAGTGAAGTAGAAGAGGAGTGAAAGAAGGAGACCGACCACCTGTGGCATAAGAACGAAGAAATACAATTACGAGATGTAGACTCCTTTCATACTGATGATTAATAAGACCGAATGTCAGCCCATAACAGATGATAACGAAGAACTAACCTCAGAAGAAGCGATTGCTAATACGACTCCCGTGAAGCCTCGAAGGCCACTATTAACCGCTGTTGTGGCTCTCTCGTAGCATCCCTGAAAGAGAGAATACAAGTAGCAATCTCACCAGGACCTCTGTCACAAGTGCTAAAACCTTGACAGACTAAGGAAGAATCGAATTGTTGTGGAAAGAAGAAAAGCATGATGCGTACCACGGAGTAGGCAGCAGCATCGCAGACATCAGTTGGAGGGGGACAACAGGAGAGGGGCAGCGAAGCATCTCCGTAATCCGCGCGACCCCTTCTTCCGCAACACTCAAGCTGAGGACGTAAAGGAGTTTAGTTGCAAACAAATTTGGAAGGCGTTCAGAAGAAGAAGACAGGTCTGGCCAAAATAAATTGGCACAAACTGGTTACAAGGTGGGATCAACTAGTCCCGTCAAAGGCACATCCCAAGAATTGATAGTAGCGTACCCTAGTATAGTGCTTATGAATGCAGCCCGGTAAGTCTTGTTCTGCAAAAAGACGTTTTATCCTAAAATCATGATTAAAATGCCTTGTGGATGCCAAATGCATGGACAAAGAGCTTACGAATGATTGAAGGACTTCTCGATTGACGGTTTTCTGGGCCTCGGAGCCGGGATCAGTTGATTTTGTGAACCAGTCATCTATGAAAGCCTTGAGGGCTCGTGTCACCTTCTCTTCAGCCTAATGTTTAAACAAGAGGTGCGAATAACAAACCTCCTCTTGATACAGTATGCTCAAAACTCCTACGGCAACTTCCACGCACACAACCACCGCCAGGCATGTGGAATAGGTACTGATCAAGCAGGCGGATTCGCGATAGGTCCCACAGAATCCAAAAATAGCGACAGCGACGGTTGCAGACCCAACACAGATTAGCACGATTGTCAATATGTAGGTAACGTAACTAATCTCAGCGACATCAAATATCGCCTGAACTTCGGGTTCCATAGGGAAAATGATGGATATCCCGACAATCACCAGTCCTACGAGCTGCAGAGTAAAGAGTACCATGAATTAAGGAAATGAAATAGGACAAAACAAAAATTGCCATTAGGTGAGGAAAAACACTACTGAATTTTGGCAGCAATTTCGAGTACGCGCTAAACAATAGGCTTCTTCGAAGCCTTATCGGGGCCATGGCCAATACCTGCCAAAAAGCAAAACTAGAAGAGCAATGGCAAAAACAGCGTGGCTCACCATCAGAAAAATATTTATACTATAGAGAAGGTAAGTCTGGCATTTTCGGGAATGGCGCCATCCCATCCCTACGACGCAAACAGCCTGACGGCGAAAAAACCCGGTGTTTCGTAAACGGGTTTAGGCAACGGGAAGCTTAAACAAATGGTTGTCGAGGCTTATTGTTTGCTCTTGTAATTTACTATAGCTTAATTCGACAAATCATGAGGTGGAAAAAGTTTGGATAAGTTTGCTAAAAAAGTTGACAACAGCGGATTTTTTCCCTAGTTATGCGGGAAAATATTTTGAGCGTGCACAAAGGCTCACCTATTTACTCAGAAGGATATTTTTACTCTTAAGCTTAAATGCCTATGAGCGTATGACAGCTTTTCCGAACAAATATTTCGGGCACCTTACTGAAGGTGGTATCGGTTGAATATGCCAAAAAAACTTAAAAACTGTGTGTTAAGGGCGCTATCCCATTTTACACGGCATACTTATTTGGTCATGTCGCGTTGTGGATTGAGATTTTGCTGCAACACGCCCATATGGTCCAGGTGCTTGTTCGTCTCTAATTTAAATCGATGCAGATGTTTGATCCATGTGACAGCATCGTTGGACGTGAGTTCCTGGCCGCCGTTTCCGACTTAAATACCCTCGTATTGACTTCTGTGGATTGGGTTGCGACATTTTAATAGGTGGTCTGGAGTAATCGGATTTAACCACCTTGTGATCAAATGTTGTGTGAAATATCGGGTTTTGTAAGCATGTACTTGTGTACTCCATGTAATAGAGCGATTAATTTCGTTGAGCCAAAGTCGTAAGTGTGTTGGTGTTAATGATATTGATGCTGAATTAAAAGTTAGGACAAAGGACGTAGTGTTTTTGTTTCAGGATCCAGGCTGAGTTTCTGTGTTTTTCACGCTGGTGAGTTGATGTTTTCATGGTACTCGAAACCCAGATTCGTCTTTGACGGCATTTCTTTCTGTGACGCTCTTTTTCAAAGCACCATTTTTCCATTATTGCAGGCGTCAGCTGTACTCTCTCATTTTCAAAGAATGTGCTCATTTTGTTGGCGAAATTGCGCATCATCACACCTCCCTAATGTTCTTCACTGCCTTGATATCCTAGGTAGCGACAAAAATGGCTTTCAACATGGAGTCTCTGAGGCAAGCATTGCACCTCTCCCCTTCCGATTGTCATTTGGAGTCTTTGGATCTAGAAGGTTCTTCTGTTGTCAATCTAGCCCCTATTAATTAGGTGTTGCTAAATTGATCAAAAGCGGCAAGGTCAGGAACATCATCACTGCCGTAGGTGCTGGAATATCTACCTGTAAGTCGATGCATTTATGTTGAAACAATATCAAAGCCCATTATGTTACTATTGCCTGGAGCGTTTTATAGGCCATCGCTCAATACTCTGGGGATGTCAAGCTTTTTCTAAAAGTTCTGCGTTGATTATAGACGTCGATCAAGGGGTATCGACTTTCAATACCCACGAGGTCGAATGCAGCGGTTCGCAGAGAACCCTTTCCTTATAATAGGTCAGGCTTTTCCGTGATGAGCCTCACGGTATGAATATTGTAGCGTCGTATTTTACAGGTTATGTGAGAGACAATCGCGATAATTTATGTAAGGACGTTGGTGGAGGTGACCTGCTCCCATGAGCAGTTAGGGAGTTGCATGTACTATCTTTCCACTTCTTTTTTAAGCTGCTGGTATCCCTGATTTCCGAAGTCCGTCTACAGGGGTTTACGACAACCTGGAAGAATACCATTTACCTACTCCTATGTCAGTTTTCGAACTTAGCTACTTTGAGGTAATGCTGGTTCTTCTTATGCCTCCAAACTTTCAGAGAAATCCAAAACCCTTTTTCGAAGTTGCTCGGCGTCTCTACCGCCCCTATGCCAAGGTTTGGTATCTCACTTTCTATCTGACCCTGTTTAGCCCACTACAGCGCATTACTTCATCAAACTTCTATGTGACAAGGGCTTGCTTTTACGGCACTATACTCAGGTGCGTCTGGATGACGGATGCAAATTTCATGACTAAGACTGCTCTTCGATTTAAATTGACCGAGGTCGTATTGATCTGTGGATCAATACCTTCAAAATGTCAAATGGTGGTTTTGCATTGGAGTCCAAGGGTTTCGAAATTACCATGGGTAAAAGCAGTCCATGGAACAAAAGTCGATGTAATGACGGTAACGTGGTTATTGGCCCAGCCTCATCAGAAACGTACACGCACTTTATTACCTAATCTTAGTTCATCATATGTCGTTCTATCTATAGCTTCCCACTTCCGATCGGGCTATACAGTGGAAATTGAAAGCAACCTACCTCTGGCGCTTTTTGGCGAAAATGTCATTTTTATCTGGATGCTCTTTCTACCCCGTCTACATTTCAGAATGTGGACCAGCTAGAGCGTATATCAGGTCTTCCGGAGGATAAGATGGTGGAAGCGCATGGATCCTTCCATACTGGCCACTGCCTCGAGTGTCGAAAGGAGTATCCCTTCGAGTTCTTCAAAGGTACCGTGGTTATCGTCATCAAGGCTATTTATCCTCCCAATGTATAGGTAAAATTCTCGACAAGGAAGTGCCCAGATGCACTGAGGCGAATTGTGATGGGGTAGTTAAACCAGGTAGGCTCTATTCAATTCCCTTTACGTGTCCCTCGCAGATGTTGTGTTCTTTGGCGAGGGACTCCCATCAAAGTTTACACGTGGAATCAAACGGGTAAGTTGTTTGTAAAACTAAAATCTCGACTGTCATGCCTCTTACACTGGCTATTTAAGCAGCATATTTTGTTAATTCGTACAAATATTCCTGGTTTATGGTGTTTCGAATGAATAAAGATTCCGATTACTAGTGTTTGTGTTAGCTGTTGTCTAAATGTTCCTTACCATCCTTACATTCTGTTTAATTTATTGGGGCCTTCCATTTGGTTTGATACAACTATGGTATTTAAATAATTCAGAAACGACTTAATTGTTTAGGAAGCGGAGGTTACTGAAATGTTTTGTACCTCCTTCTAGGACTTCCCGAAGTGCGACCTTCTGATAATAATGGGGACCTCATTGCAAGTTCTTCCCTTTTCTGGCATCGTCAACTGCACTAAACGCGGGGTTCCACGTCTCTACATCAACCGTGAATATACGGACGGTTCGACTTCTGTGAGTTGAGCGTGGGTACTTTTCAACACCCTGTGTCTTTTCCCGTAACTTGACACTTTTGTGGCCGCATACGTTGATCTCTTTTTGTCTGAGTGAAAAGGGGCATTTAATTTTCCATTTTCCCGATGCACTCGTTGATGCCGCTGTCGATGCTACAAGGGTTTTGTTTCTTTCATCATGAAATGGTTGGTTGCTGGATTCCGTACCAAACCACTGCAGTGGGGCCAACCGGGTAACAAGACGGACGTTTTCGTTAAGGGTGACGCCGACGACACCTGTCTCCGATTCTCCGAATTACTTGGGTGGAAGGTGGGTTCGCTTCTACACTGCTGCTACTTCTATTCGCAGCCTAGCCTGCGATAGCTGGTTGCAACAAATCGTGCTTCATAAATCTTTTGATTGAGTCTGGCAGTAATGTAATAGATGTAAGATGTTCTTGGTCTCATGATTTTTACGTTTACCAGTTTGTGAATTGCCACATCAAGTTAGGATAATGAAGCACCTGGTCTGTGGTGACCGATCCTTTTGGTAGCGAAAGTATTAACCCTTTTTAGGATGATCTGTCGCGGATTCAGTCTACTAGAAATGCTGAACTGGATCGAGAATTTGACAAGGAAAGGGAATCCTCGCGTTGATTTTCAGTCTTTCACGTACACATCAAGCGAAGCTGATTTCTCATCTCTTATTTGCCCTTCTTGTCAATTTTTCGTATGACTTGTACATCATGTTCTCCCTTTTTTGTCATAATGTAACTGGTGCCTTAGCAAACGCTCTCGTGTGGATCCGCATTTTTGCTCCAAGGTACTAGATGGCTATTTACTATCAGTTTGCATTGTTGATAAGACATTCGTACTGAGGTATGATTGAAGCGGTTCATCATTCGTCAAATACCGATGACTACTGCATTACCTGCGACTGTAGTTGTTACCTGTAGTTGGGTAGTCTTCAGCCCTCGGTGGTGTCAACCCAATATGACCCTCAAAGCTGCGACATTAACCTGCGGTTGTCAACAAAACAAAATCAGGGCGATTGAAGTACTGGGAGGTTACACCTTTTTGCCACTTTCTCAGTGTTTGTTTCCTTAATCAAAAGAAGGAGAGTTGGACTTTGCCCACGTTTGTTTAGCGGACTTGGTATCTACGAGAATCAGAAAGCTTACTTAGTTGCAAATAATTGGGGTGTAACGACGTTTCCTGCTCCACATCATACGTCGGTTTCATTTAAGCCTCTATTAATCAGGATGTGCCAGCGAAGATTATTGCTCTGGGGAAAACTGATCCTCAATACCACCATACCATGCGTGCTGTCAGTCATTCTCGTACAGTTTTTTCATCCCCTACTTCGTCTTAGTGTGGGAGTGTCATTTACGAGCAATGGCTTGGAGTTCCTTGGGATTCCACTTAAACTTGCTGAATCAAAAGGAGGCGCTGGAACCTTACAGCCCAGAAGCTGATTATTAGAAGAAGCGGGGCATCGCGTCTTCTTGCTTGGTAGCATGACAGACGAGACGCCATAACCTAGAAGAGCAATGGATGTATGTGCCTCACAAACACTTCTTGATCGCGAATTAAGCCCCCTGCTTGCGCTCTTTTGGTGTTGTTCTTCTATCTGTTGAAGGAGTCGATTTCTAATCGCATTCTATCAAGGAAAAAGGGGTAGGCATACTCAATCTTGGTGTTAGACTAACTGGAATCCAAGTACTCTCTTTAGGTGCTTATGAAAACAGACAGCGCCTTAGTGTGTCAGTGAGCCCTGATGCTAACTTTGTAAGTCATCGGTTCTGCCCCATAAGAGGATGGAAGCTTAGGGAGCAATCGAAAACGTAAACAGAACCGCTTTGTTGCTGACTGTGCTTTAAGTTTTGTGGGCTATCGAATTTGACAAGTCAAAGTGAACTGTCATTTTGGGGTTGAAGTTCACGTTCAAAACATGAACCGCCTTATTCGACCATGAAGATGTTTTAGTGAACTATTCTTCGTCTCTGTTGTACGAAATAAGGTAAGAGAACACGGTAAACTTCCAAAGGAAATCCAATTACGCTGTCAAACCAAGGGTCTCCCAAATGGTTGTCGATTTCTGGTTTGTTTGAATTAAAGTGGTTCCCTAAACTGGGGCCGCAATCAAAGAATTTTAAAGTCCTGTTTTATTAGGCCTCCCACGAATTCTCACCAACACTAAAGAACGTACGGCACTTGTTGGGACTTAGCTACTACTAACCCCGCAACATTGTTTAGCCGCTATTTTGTTTGAGGCGTGGACTCTAAAAGTATGTCTAATGCTTCCGTCAAGCGAAAATAACCTCCACTCGGCTACGCCATATTAGAAGAAAGCCCGTTTATGGAAGAACTTGTTTATATGTGCTGCTGTGGGAATTAATATAACTATCAAAGCACCAAATATTTACTGTGGGCTAGTTCATGCTCTAAGTAATAGACACGGTGATGCCATTATGTCGAAATCCAAATTTAAATGATCGACCATGGGAGCCACTGACACTGCAAACTTCTGGGTAATGCGCTTTCTCCATGCAGTAGAAATTACCGATCCATGAAGTTGTCATGCTTCTTTATCCACTTCACATTTAACACCTTCCACTGGAAATTATGCTGTGGCTTGGATATAAGCCGACAGGAATCCTCAAAATCGAGGGATGGTAAATGACTGAAGGGGCTATACACAAACCCAACGACTTTCTAGTCATGCAAGCCTTACAGTGTTAATGAGAATTCGAAACGCTTAAAAGTAAGATTTGAACGCGTCAAGAACGAGAACGGAGCATTGGCTGTTGGTTCGGCGAATGTCAGTCAGCGTCGACAGTCTCGAAACGGGTGCACTTCTGAGGCATGTTGCAAACCAATGGGAATGCTGACTAAAAAAGTTATAAAGTACAGGCTACTTATAGTAGTGTGAAGTAGCACATCAGCTAAGCAAAAACGGCTAGTCTTTGTCATTGTTTAGGACTTATTTCATTGTAAATTCTATTATTATATGTCATAATATAATTATATTCAGAAATTGTTTGGGTTTATTTGAGATTTTAAGAGTTTATATTTCTTGTTTAGAACGACTAGTGAACGGCCATTGTAAAGGCTAGTCAGCGTTATTGACCAGCTAAATCGATGAAGCGTTTTGCTGTGTGAGCTCTATGGATGTTATTTTATCGATGAGTTATTGATCGGTTGGTTTGTGTAGCAAATCGATAAACATTGAATTGGCTAACATGGATAACCGTCACCTTCTAAACAGTCACAATGAATTGATCCCCAATGGACGTACTTCCATGCCTGTTGCACCACACAAAGAAACTTCGCTGGAGTCTATTTTTGTTACTGACTCGCGGACAACGCCAACGCTAATTCCTACTCCAATGAACGTCAAAATTACTGCAGAAGGTTTGAAAATGGAACCTGGACTTGAGTCTCAACTGGCTGGACTGCAGACCTCGGCATGTGGACCAGTTACAATGGCTTCTCTGCCTATCAGTGCCCTGAATTCGAGTGAAAAGCTGAACGTTCAAGTGAGTGACTTGGAAAATATTCCCATTCTGAACCCCATTGATGGACGTACTGTGGATTTACAATCTCTGACTGCCAACAATCAGTCCATACCGGGTGTACAAATGGTGAAACTCACTCTTATCAACTGCGGTGACCAACAGACAATTTTGTTGACGACTCCTTCTGGACCACTGAGTGGTTGGGATCAGTCAGCGGACGGTCTTACAATCACCATTCCTGAAAACCTTCTGGGTGGAAACGATCTGAATCTAGCAGGACTGTCTACTGTACCAGTTGCCAGCATACCTCAAACACAACCACCTCCACTCGAGCCCGAACCTTCTGGGATTTCCGATAAGATGAACTACGCCACGATCACCTCTCTACCTCCCATCACCTCGGTATCCGACAAGCTGTACGCTCAAAAGGTTCCAACTAGTGCTCCGTCAATGGTAGACTCCACTCAAAACTACGCCCTTCAAGATCTTGTTCCCCTTCTTACAAGCAACGGTGATAAAATGAAACTGTTGGATAAGGCAGCTCCCAGTTCCAGTGTTTTCCAGACCAATGCAGCCGACTTCTTCCAAACTCCTACTGTTCCCATCACTCTCAATCTACCTGCTGAGTCCTCTGTTTCCCTAATGGACTATGCTACAACGGAACTTAAGATAGCCCGGCCCATAAGTCCAGGTATTTCCCTTGTTTCGTCTCCTGTTTAAGTCAGACCATCAATTATGTCTTGGTATTACCTATTTTGTCGTTTTGCAGATGACCCTAGTCCACCTAGTAACCATGCCGATAATCTGAGTGACGCTGATCGTGAGACCATGAGTCCTGGAATCGATTGTACAGAAATAAACACAAGGGTAATTTCAGTTTAGTCGATTACCATTCTCGATTCCTTGGTAGGAACTCGCGTTGCAGATCAGCAGTGAATTGAAGCGGTACAGTATTCCTCAGGCGGTATTTGCTCAAAAGATACTCCATAGAAGTCAGGGTACCCTCTCCGACCTTTTGAGGAATCCCAAGCCCTGGAGTAAGCTGAAGTCTGGCCGCGAGACTTTCAAGCGAATGTGGAAGTGGTTACACGAACCACAGCCTCAACGCATGGCCGAACTCAAAGCCGCAAGTAAGTAATCATATTTAATTACTATGCCTCCTCTAGCTACCGAAACGGAAATCTATCCTCCAAAGCGCAAGTCGAACGAAGTAAAACCGGGTGAGGAAAAGTCTGTAAAGCGACCTCGTCTCGTCTTTACGGATATTCAACGGCGAACACTTCACGCCATCTTCAAGGAGACAAAAAGACCGAGTAAAGAGATGCAGGTAACGATAGCCCAACAGTTGGACCTTGAGGTCTCGACTGTGGCCAACTTCTTCATGAATGCTCGCAGACGATCCGTGGATAAGTGGCAGGACGATAATGAGGTTCGACAAAATGACTCTCCCTCGCCATCGCACAGTGTCGACGCCACTTCGCCCACGCAGCCCTCTCAGGCCGCTGCTAACTCCCAACCTCCCAATCTCCACACTGTATCCGCCTCCTCTGCTTCTTCTAATGATCCACTGTTGGCCTCCCAAGTCCTTCCTTCTGACAGTCTGCAGGATAATCCTCTGCTCTCGTCAAGCGCCGCAACTGGCGTTGATTTTTCGGACTCTCCGGCTCCGCCTAGTCTTACTCCGGACACCGTAGTGACTAGCAGTCTCACTCTGACCGGTGGTGATCTGCCCACTCAGGTTCCAGTTTCCGGTGGTATTCTCGTCACAACTTCCGCTCCCTCGGACACTAACTCTACCACTGCTGTTCCACAGCTGCTCACACATTCAATGCAACTGCTTCCTGGTACACAGAGTGCCATCCTTATCAACACTCCCCTGGATACAGGAGCTTGTGGAGGCGGAGGAGATGATCAAAACACCGGCACAGCCAATGCGGCTACCACTTGCTTGATCTCGGGACTGCCGGTTTCTCTGGACTCACTCTCCCTCCCCTCCGCTCTCTTCTCAACTCCCTCCACTCCCTCTGGCCCAGCTCTCTTCCGAGCTGAACCAGCTGCGGATTCACCAAATCCTGGACTCGTTCTACCTTCCGCTTCGACGCTCATTGGCCACGATAGGGGAGTGCAATCCTCTGGAACAGGGGCAACGGCGGTCACCACAACGGCGGCGGTCCCCTTGCGGCACATTAAGCAGGAGAGTCCCATGGCTGCCGGACCTCCTACGCATGTAGCGATTCCAATTAATCCGAAGAAGTAAGGTGGGTGCAGAAGGGGACATCCATTCATCCATACACATTTGAGCTCATGTTGTTCTCTCACTATTTTCTAACGACGCTGACACTATTTATCGTCTGTGAGTGTCCGTGTGTACGCTTGGAGCGTGTGCACGATCCATTTCATCGACGTATGTGCAATACACGTTTCTCTTCTCTCCCAAGCATTCATTTGATGACGGCGTTTGCCTCTTCCCTGCTCTTTTGTACAGTTAAAAATTCACCATCCCTCTACCCCTTTCATCGTGTTGATTGTTCGAGCTGACCTGTAAACAGATCATGGAAACCCATTCCTTCACCGCGATTACTGCTGGTTTTAAGCGTATGTATTGTATCTCCTTCCGGGTTTATTAACCATTCTTGAACAAAACAACAGTGTATATTCAACGCTCTTTTTTTCGCGCTTTGTACTTGTGTAATATTATCGCTCGTTCCACTGACCTCTTCCTTATCCTTTTTCCATCATCATCTTTGCCCCATATCACCCACGCACCCGTTTTTTTTTCCTTCAGCCTTGGATTTTGAGCGATGCCACTAAAACTTTGACGACTACCCTTGTGTGTTAGCATGGTCTCTACTTTCATTTATTTCAATCTGAGCTTGCTTTGTCTTATATTGAAAGAAAAGAAATCTGATTCGAATGTGAATTCTTGTGTTACCTTGGGACTAATTTTCCTCTGGAAGGTGCTGGTGGAGTTCCTGTGTTGAGGCTTTCTTTATGCCCTCGCATTTCGTGGAAAATGCCTTTTGTGCCCGTATAAGATCTGCACTCTGAAACTTTCAGTTGTGAAACTGAGAGATTTTGACTTCTAAGGCCCTCATGTAGTAGTGGGAACGCAGCATTCGTTACCAGGATGTCGGGAATGGCAATGAGGTTGATCGCCACGGCTCGTGTCTTATTGTTCCAACCGGAAGTTGCACGCATGATGGTCTCTGACCGTACCTACATTCTGCTTGCCTCGATGCTTCTGAACTAGGCCTATAAGTTCGTGGCACAATGCGTGGGGAAAGCCATGTTGCGATTGCGGCCTCGGATACAGCCAGGACGCCGCGTTTATGTGACGCTGTTATGAGGGGTTTAGATAAACCAATCAGTAATACCCTGCCGTTGTTGATGGTATCGACACATGCTGGTTAGTTTGATGACAACTTAACCGTAGTCCCTTCAGCAGTGAGAACTAGTAGCACTAGCAACAAGGGTCTGCACTATCTGACTAAAAGTCTGAATGCATAATGGTTTTGGTGCCTTTAGAGCAACGCAACAAGCCACTTGGCGCTGAAATTGACAGGTGCTACAGACTAGTACATAGGCACGATGTGCACTCACCGAGGCAGATGATTCGTCGGCAGTCAGACGACATCAACAACAAGCACTCTCAAAAGATGCTCCAAATGCGTACTCAACGTACCTATATTTTACACTTCAAATTGACCAGCTTTAACATAGCACATAGCCATTAGATGCAGAGATGCAGATAAATCACACCTTCTCTCAGTTGACCAAGAGCCTTCGAACGATGTTTTTTCAGAATTCGTAGTCATTACTTGGATTTAACTTGTCGTAACTTGTCGAGCACGACCGCTTGTATGCATCGTACTGCTGTATAGGCACGCCTCAGGTTGTCGCTTTTGTGCTCGCCGTTGTTCTGTTTACTAATCCCTCCTCTTCCACCAACTTATTCGCCACATCCACGTGATGCATGTGGTTTAGGCTTGTCTGCTTTACGAACCCAATTTGTCTCAGTCCCAATGATGCCCAGACCAGCTTCTTGCATGACTTCACGTGTAGTAGGTGATTATCCTGACAAACCACGCGAATGCGGACGCTGACGAAGAGCGGCGATTCGTTATCAAAATATAGAGGTGATCGGGTGATCATTGATTCCACTGAATGGAGATTAGGGTGCTATCGACAACTCTGCAATGTTCCTTGCAGCGAGGGCTATGAAATATGATGTTCTCACTTGCATGACCCACTGAGTAAATGGGCTTCAATAGAACCCCAATTATTAACAGGCGACCATAAGCTCGAGGCACTATTAGCCCATCCTTCACTTCCTTTTTGCTCACAACAAAAGTCGCCCAACCTTTTTGGTTGTTTGTAAAATCTACTAACTAATTGAATGACTGACTGTGTGATTGGTTTTCAGACCAACTTGTGGCGAGAAACAGGATTTGCGCTCCTCCATCGTAACTTTCGTTCGATTAGAGAACATCGCACTAGGTTCGTCCAAGCGATCAACTCACTACTCACCACACACTTCTAAGCTACGCACCACTTCGACCGCGGAAAACCACTTTGTGTCAGTCTGTGGAAGACGGTGGTCATGATTGTTCATTTGCTGAAGGCCAAACGATTACGTGTGAGG
This sequence comes from Taenia solium, assembly GCA_001870725.1. NCBI lineage: Eukaryota > Metazoa > Platyhelminthes > Cestoda > Cyclophyllidea > Taeniidae > Taenia > Taenia solium. The sequence goes on along the minus strand of MIEF01011400.1, from coordinate 226,776 downwards.
TGCATCCATACAAAGTGAAACAAATGTGTACCAAAGAAGAGCCTCTTCTCCTCGAGTAACAGCCTATTCCAATCAGCTTCGTCAGCCCCAAAAAAAAGGTTATTCTCTTGCAGCAGGACGGTAACGGACAAAGCGAACCGCAAAACTAGCCTGTATGAAGGAAAGGTGATGGAGGAAACCGGGTGACACCGATACTGTCCCGCCCTCAACCTTTTCCTTAACCTCATCCTCCGTATTCTCCTTGCTCACATTTTTTTCAAACGGCGACAGCCACCCTGTCCTGGCAGTACCGTCTACATTAGATGGTCATACATCAAAAGTGTTGGACAGTCGGGAAATAGGAGTGAGGTAGGCGTACAACGGGTAGTTAGAGGAGAACTAGTTATTTTCTCGGCTTTTGGGAACAAAAAGCCCTTTTGGGAAGAAGAATTCGTATCTCGGTTGTGTTGCTTGATTGTTTAGTATTTAGTGCTAAAGTCGCACTGACTTATTTGGCCTCCCCACAACAAAGCAAAATAAGAGGTGTTCATGGTTGATGACGCTAAGGCTGTTGAATGCCCAAGCGTCGTTTGTGTCGCATCGACAGGTAGTCAAGGTCAAGACTTTTTAATCTGAGTAAGCAATCCTCAGTAAGAGAGTTTGTCGAGAGGGAAACGCCTCACAATCTTTTTGGTGGATTAACTGTTAATAATGCCACGTGTCTAATTCCTTGTTTTCACACAAATTATTATAAAGAAAATTCGATACAGTAGATTTAGGCAAAAATTATATCATAGGATGAGATTAATTTACCAATCGCGTAATATGAATATTTACATAACACAGAAATGAGAAAATTGTTAAAAAATGGATTCCGTTTCAGAGTATTCATTAAGGCAAACTCAGCGGAAAGTCGACCAATGTACCTCCATTCTGGAATGGAAGCAATCGTCGACCAATTTAGAAGTATTCAAAGCAAAGAAATGCAATTATCCTTATATTAGACAGCTCTTGTACCTAGTCTATTTCTATTAAATCAACGAATATATCTGTGACAAATCTGTGCAATAAGGTAGTAGGACTTGATAGACGATACGTCAATCATTTGTGAGGTCGAGAGGAGGGAAGAAAATCAGGGTGTCGCATAAGTGACTTTAACAAATATGTCAATGCAGCACTTGAGCCTTCTTTTCTTTATGCGTCTGCGATAAACTCTTCTTTGGGTCTGCGTTGATTTGACACAAATTTGTTGACGCCAGTGCTGAGCATAAAATGGCAAAGTCTTGCAGTGAAAAATCCATTTACTAACGTTCCGTAATCACGAGGTCTGTAGTTGGCTCGCAGACATTGAGGAGAAGTGTTCATAATCCTGTCCTGAACTGAATCCATTCGTAGACCTTAATTCATTCGTACCGTTTTAGGGAGGTATCTGTTGGACTGCTACTATAATGCTTGTTTGAATGTATCCTGTTGAGAGAAGTGGTCAGTGAATACAAACCTCGCGACAGATCGAACCCTATCGACCTCCGAGACGGAAACTTGCCATGAGCACGATTAACCGAGATTTCTGTGTAACGCCTTGATTGTTTGTTTAAAACCCAATCTTGGTGACAGGCCAAGTAGAGGTCCGCCACTGTACTTCCGCCGGATGGCTTGGTCTTTGGGCCATGCCGGTAGCTTCCAAGGCCTTCTCTACGTTGTCTCTGCATAACCAACTCAAGTGTTGTCTTCACTCGTCCCATGAAAGGTGTAGACGCAGCACAGTCCACGTCCCTTTATTCATTACCACCCAATAAGGCATGTTTCAGTCCAACTCGTCTTTCCATTTCAAGGGCATGAAGACTGATGCGAAAGAAAGGAACACGGAGCCCATTGCATCAATTTAACCTAATGGACATCAAAACCACACAATTTGCAAGAAATGAAGGAGAAGAGAATTGAATAGCAAAAAAACGTACTGCCGTCGTGCACAAATGGTTGGGAGGTCTACTGGCCTGGCGGCGAGGCTATGTTGCCCAGTGGAAGAACAAGTTTTTTACTACTTTGCTACTTGAAATTATCCTATTTGATATCCTTCTGTGGTACACTTTTACATATACGCTATTTATGGCACGACTACGCTACTGTAAGAGCTTAAGCATCACTGGAGACTTAATGAATCACCTGCATATACAAGCCTGGTAGTTCTCCCTCCTCTGTTGTAAACATCACATTAAACCGAGTTTGGTAGATCTGTTTCGGAAGGTGATGCAGCAAAAAGCAGGCACATCGCATCGTAATGAAAGATTTTCTTAGGAAATCAACTAACAATGTAAGGTATTTAACCAATCCTAATATCAACGCTTTACTATCAGAGCTGCAAGCAGTGGGTCAGTTGTTATTTTACTTGCAACTTTCCTGTTTTAGTCAGTGTAAAATGGAATACTTACCACCTTGTCAATTGTTGAATACCCATGTTATAAAAGAACTCTCGCACTTGTTCATTCGTGTTACCTGTAATCGCAGGAGAGGCGATCAGATTCACCTATGGAATTTCACTTTTTCCTGTCATGGGACCATCTTAATTCGGTAATTCGCTGAGGTCTGAGAGAAAACCGTGAGAATTGTCAAGGTTTTTGAAGCGTTGATGAGAAGGTTTCGCCATGTTTAACTAATAGCTGCAATATGATGCATGTATCAATGGGGTGAACTCTAAAGCTCACCTTTTTCATCGTCCGTAAACAAATAAGTATTTGTAGCAGAATTCTGATCACCATTTTAGCATCTACAATCGTAATTAGTCACGAGACATGCCTCATGAAATTCACGTATGATTGAAATCATTTGACGGAACAAATTCCATCGTAAAAAAGGCCCCACGAGGTCAGTTCGTGCTAATCATTATGCAGGGCATATTCCTTATTCTTATTAATACATGCGCTGTGCCATTTAACTTCCACTCGACTTTCAGCTTGACGGAAAATGAGTCAATCTTTGATTTCTTAACTTGCAAACCTAACCACTGTATCCTTGAATGCAAAAGAAGCCATAGTACTCAGACAGAATTTGTTTTGTTGACACACAAAAGGACTGTGGGGTTACTGACATGACCCAAAGGCCATGCGGCCCAATGAAAGTACAAGGGCGGAGCCTTAATTGCCCACAAATTGTCTTTTCTATTTGGTCGGAATGCTCAAATCATAGCGGGCAGTAGCATTGTAAGTGCTTAAATGCCTTGCTTCTACAGCGTGAAGCCTCTGCTGACTAACCCACATGCAGCACAGAGAGACGGCAAATCACCCCACGGTGGGATGCATCATCGTTTCGGTCAAGCGCGGTGACTCATCGCGAACGGCACGATTTCCAAGATGGGGCTGCACCGCCCCTTGGGCCGCCCCCTTAAGTATCCAAACTCCAAGCCTTAACTTCCGTGCATGAGCCAAGCAAGAATTATGTTTTTATCACTCTGGTCATTCAACAAAACCAGGTTGTTGCCAGTTGAACTCACTCATGATGGAAATGGGTGATTTGCAAACCACAAAGTCACTCCTTCCTTACCATCACTTGTGCTTGCATGTCTGGAACCAACAAAACGAAGCGTGTTTTCGTAGTCAACATCACCAGTACCAAGTCTGAAGGGTGGCGCTTTTCAATCCCGACTACCAGGTTATGCACGTTAGGTATGGGGGCCGAAAATGCAAGGTATGCAACAGCATACCTTAAGCTACTTTCAAAACACGTTTGACAACAAACTATAATATCTGCATCAACACACTTTCGCTACCAGTGTTGATTTCCATATTTTAGCCCAGCGTTACGAAGAAATGGCGCTTTCTCTCAGTTTATGATAGGTGATTGCACTAAATCTTGCCGTAAACTGATCGGTTGGGTTTGATAATATGAAGAAGGGATGTGGGGTGAAGCTCCCAGCCCGAGGATAACCACCTTTCCAGTGCCCCACCATCAGCAAGCCAAAATTCCAGTACTCCTAGGCCGTGATTGTTGATCTATTTCCGCAAATCCCGCCACCTAGAAAGGAAACTTGCATCCTTCAACCACTTCCCGTTTGAAAGTGGGGCGCATGTAAACAATGTAAATTGGGTTTTCTGTACTCGTGTAGCCTAGATCCCATCGGACTTCCAATCGTATACTCGATAGTTAATTCTGTCTATGTTGGCCAATTTGAGCAAGCCTGAAGGAACATGGGTTGTGCGGCCACGCCTGAGGTGTAGGTGGTGAAATATGCCGTGGGCAACCTCAGTCTACGTGTCTGGGATGCCCTGTTACGGGTAGCTATGGCAAGAATTGACTTTAGCCTTCGAATTGTTGCCATTACACCTCAAGTACTTCCTTACTTACCATGAACCAACCACGAATTCCTAGAAGGCTCGGTGATTAGCCATCAATGGAAGCTTCTGATTGCACGCCTTCCCAACCAGTAAGTCTAGTAAAATTACCGGCCAGTTTTAATTAGTAGTGAATTCGAAACTATTGGACATGTTTCACTTTGAAATTACAACGCAATTGCAAAAGGCGTCCTTTCTAGAGCCATAAAAGCTAATTAACGTGCAGATTTTGAAAGTGTTATCATCATGTCTCAAGTAAATTGTAACTCACTTTCAGTTCCTCCTCTTTTCAGAGTGATTTAAGACAACGGAAAGTAAACACACAAATCTGATTTGTCTCACGGGGTTGACGACCACGACGATCACACAGACAAGAGGTGCGCACAAACACCACCTCATCTTTCATTGCCAATGAGGTTTCGGGTATTGATGCCTTGGAAACCTTTTTTACAGCACGTGATGTTTAACAGAGCTCAACAACTCGGCTACCGACACATTAGAAGTGGAATTTTGAAGAGAATAAAACAGTAAAACTTGACTTTCTGCCAATTACTAGAATGAAAGTTATTTACTCTCCCTCCCGTTGAATGAGTGGACCGAAAAGTGGGCGCTTCACAATGTCCCTTAACATCGTGAGTCATCGGCCTTGTCCCTGCCACAGCTCAACGTAAGGCTGGGCTAGAGTGGCCTCCCTCAGGTTTTAAGTGAAAATAAAAACACAGGACTTTGTTTTGCCATGAGAAAGGTTGAATCTGCCACAAGTACATGCTGCTTTTATTAGAGGAAAGAGGATTTGTTTTTTTTTTTCGAAATGGGTCCTTGATGCAATGTTGTGCTGAGCCATAAGTTTCCACGATTCAATCCTGTGACCTGATTTAATGGGTTCTGAACAGAGGACGTGCAAGCGTAAAAAACCACACTTCTAATAAATGCAAGCACAAGTTGTTAAAAAAATTTGTGTCAAGTCACACTTTTACAACTTCGTAACACTACCATACCATCTTTCGGCGCCGATAAAAGCTTGTCTGCACTGTGTCTCCGCTTCCTCCTCTTCTTTTTGCTGTTCTCTGGACAGCATGATAATCTTTTTATTCCCTTCTGGCGGAAGCATATCTACAGCCCCAAACAGGATCTCATACTGTCGATAAACAAAATCGTATTCCGCTTTCAGTTTCTCAATTGCTCTCTGGTAATCCGTCACACAGTCTCGATAATCACAATAGAGGCACAAGCACACTTTATAGGCATATGTGAACGGCCAGAGTTTGACCCAAGTGGACCGCTCCTCCAAATGTTGAACAAGTCGCTTCCTGATAATTTCCAATCTCATTTCCTCTTCTTTTTTATTTCTCCTTCCATGGAATTCAAATGACGTCGTGTTCTCATCCACAGGGGGGCATGCCATGGGTGTAACCTTGATACGCTCTGGATCAAGGAGGGTTGGCAACCCACTCATCGTTGGAGGGGGGTCATGCATGGAGAAAAAAACCTTCTCAGGCTCATTTTCGTTCTCCTTCCCTACATTTGAAACCGCCTTGCGCACCGGCCTTACCCACGTGGCTCGGAAGAGATTAGTGTAGTCACGATGGACGGCTATGTACTCCAGGTAGAGCCTATCAAACGCAGAGATGATGGGTTGAAGGTACTCCGCGAAGGAACAAGTGGCCCCGCAGGCACATGGAAAGGGGGTCTTCTTATTCCTCTTCATAGCTCGCTTATACTCACGTTCCTCTCCCAGTACCTCCGCAACTACCTTCCACACTGCTTGGCGATAGTATTCATCTGATTCTCGATCAACTCGATGACGTTTGAACCGACTAGTGAACTTGGATATCTAAATTCGGGAATAGTGCTGACCAATTAGTCACATTTTGCACTTCGAATCACGTGAGGGATGGAAGTTAAAGTTCCTACAAGTTCTTTGCACAGATCCTGTGAGATATTGTACAACGCAGGTGGTAGTTATTCGCCCTTAAATAGATTCGATCAAAAGCTACTGGATCTATTTATTGCCAAGAATAATGTGATTAAGAGCAATATAATTCGTTAGTCCCATGAGTTTTAGCAAATGCACTTCTTCTGCACTGAAACCCGATTACGAAAAAAACACAGACAATAGTATATTACGGAACTCAAAACAAAACTTATTAGCTCTAAATGAAATCCAATTGAGGAAAACAACTTCATTTAAAAATAACTTCGGATAAGAAATGAAGGGACACAAAGAGATAGACGCGTAGGTTAATCAAGCTAAACTACTTACGTTAATGCTAAAGCAATATTACTCTGTAGTGGAGAATGTCTAAAGCATTTAAGAATTACAACGTTGGCGTGATAGGCACCACTAAACCTTGCAAAGATGCAGCTGACTATTAAGCTGGAAAAAAATCATTACTGATATTCAGAAATGTCACCATGATCACTATGTGAATTGTTTTTTAAGTCGATGCATACCGAAACAAAAATGACTTAAGAACTAAAGTTTTCATAATCAAGGGATGGTATTGGAATTGTTGCGCACAAAAACAGAATTAATGCCGCTTTATCATATTTATGAATTGACTGTCAGGTTTTATATTCGCGAGTAATAGCAATTATATTAAACTGCTTTGTTTGAATGAGCGGATTAGAAGGGTTACTCGTCTAGAAGGTCTGCTCTCTGGCGTGCGCCATTTTGCGTCTCTGAATGTTTCGCTATCTAGCTGTCATCAGTCAGAAAAGCATTGTAAGTTGTTTCTTTTGTCGTTATGTCTTTCTAGTCTTCGATCTTGAAGAATGCCTCTGGAGGTTTCTCGTCGGCTCCGAAGGGCCATGTTATTGGTATTGACCTTGGGACCACCAACTCGTGTGTTGCCGTGATGGAAGGAAAGACACCAAAAATCCTGGAGAATGCTGAGGGTGCTCGTACTACGCCTTCCGTTGTTGCTTTTACATCTGAGGGGGAAAGGTTGGTTGGAGCTCCCGCGAAGCGCCAAGCCGTCACCAACTCCAAGAACACCTTGTACGCCACCAAGCGTCTGATTGGTCGACGCTACGATGATCCGGAGGTGCAAAAAGAAAAGAAAAATGCCTCTTTCTCCATTATCAGGGCATCTAATGGTGATGCTTGGGTTGAGGCTCAGGGAAAGGCTTATTCACCAAGCCAAGTTGGTGCATTTGTATTGATGAAGATGAAAGAGACTGCTGGTAGGGATCTTCCTTTCGTTATTTGTCTTAGAAAACTATCTGGGTTCGAAGGTCAGCAACGCGGTCATTACAGTTCCTGCCTATTTTAATGATTCTCAGCGACAGGCCACCAAAGACGCTGGCCAGATAGCTGGCCTAAATGTCCTTCGTGTCATCAACGAACCGACTGCTGCGGCTCTCGCCTACGGCCTGGATCGTGTCGAGGATAAGACGTGAGAATGACAAACATATGGTTATTTTTTAGAATTGCTGTGTACGATTTGGGTGGTGGTACATTCGATATTTCCCTCCTGGAAATCCAGAAAGGTGTTTTCGAAGTTAAATCTACAAATGGTGATACTTTTCTTGGCGGTGAGGATTTCGATCAGGTCCTTCTCAATTACCTTGTTGGTGAGTTTAAGAAGGAACAAGGAATCGATGTCACTAAGGACCCGATGGCTTTGCAACGTGTTAGAGAGGCAGCCGAGAAGGCCAAGGTTGAATTGTCATCATCCCTCCAAACTGATATCAACCTGCCCTATCTTACTATGGATCAGACCGGCCCCAAGCACATGAACTTTAAGCTCTCGCGTTCTAAATTTGAGTCCCTTGTCGAGTCCCTCATTAAGAGGACGATTGGCCCGTGTGAGAAGGCCATGAAGGATGCCGGCGTCAAGGCCTCCGACGTTGGTGATGTAATCCTTGTTGGAGGCATGTCTCGTATGCCAAAAGTGCAGGAAACGGTCCGGAAAATCTTCGGCAGGACTCCAAGCAAAAATGTGAATCCTGACGAGGCGGTCGCCCTGGGTGCTGCTATTCAAGTAACGTTCTCTTTGTATTGGTGCAAGAGTCTTAGTTTTGCATTAATTACACAAAATTTTTCAGGGTGGCGTGTTGGCCGGTGATGTCACCGATGTGCTGCTCCTCGACGTCACTCCTCTTTCCCTTGGCATTGAAACATTGGGTGGTGTCTTCACCAAACTTATCAACCGCAACACAACCATCCCAACAAAGAAATCGCAGGTCTTCTCGACCGCTGCAGATGGTCAGACCCAGGTGGAAATCAAGGTCTTCCAGGGTGAGCGTGAAATGGCTGCTGATAACAAGTTACTGGGACGTTTTTCCCTCGTCGGCATTCCGCCGGCGCCTCGTGGTGTACCACAAATCGAAGTCACTTTCGACATCGACGCGAACGGGATTGTTAACGTATCAGCAAGAGACAAGGGTACCGGCAAGGAGCAGCAAATTGTGATCCAATCTAGCGGTGGTTTGAGCAAGGACGAGATCGAAAACATGGTTCGCAACGCGGAGCAGTACGCTGCTGCGGACAAAGAGCGTCGTGATTTGGTCGAAGCTATTAACCATGCTGAGGGTATTGCTCATGACACTGAGAGTAAGATGGAGGAGTACAAGGACCATTTGCCTCAAGAGGAGCGTGATAAACTGGCCAAGTTGATTGCTGACCTTCGTGAAACCCTCAGCAATAAGGAAAACCTGACGGTTAATGCGCTAAAGAAGGCTACGGATGAATTGCAACAGTCATCTCTGAAATTATTCGAGATAGCTTATAAAAAAATGGCTGACAGTCGTTCCTCGAGTAGCAGCGACAGTAAGGAGAAGGACCAGCAGTAGTCTGGAAGACAAGGCCTGTGTTTGATATGGTTCGTTTTGTATGAGTCATCCCCCCTACTTGTCACGCGGTAGTCAAATCTTTTTGCGTACGAGAACCATGTAGTTGAGTCGTGTGATTGTATTTGTAAATAGCTCTTTTAAGTGAAAACTCCATTCCGCCAACGATATGACTTTTGTTGTAGATGTTTTCACTGGCCGGTATCAGTGTACTGGTAATGGGACACTGGTCAGTTTGCGTGGGCGCTACTAGAGTCGATCATAGGTTCTTGTTATCCCTCAAACTGGAGGTGTGGTAGCTCTACTGCTGCTTTTGAGCCAATGTGTTGGGCGTTGTACGGGTGGTGAATTTCGGGATTCGGTCGGGCGCGTGACTACGAGTTTAGGTCATGTTGATGAGGTGCTGATTTGGTAGGGCGTGCGGGATTGTACGAGGCTGGCCAATGGCACTTCAGATCAGGCTTGTCGACAGTTCGTGGGTCGTGTCTAATTTGAGCTCACGGAGTGTGTTGATTTATCTACGTGGGGCGTGGTGGTTTGTTTGCTTCCAATTCATCACAGACGATACGAGTTTCGTTGGTTTGGTGGACTTTGGGTGCACAAGACCTTTCCGATACCGAGTGTTTCATCACGTGTCAAATTTTGTTGTATGTCGTGCAATCGCGGGTGTGGATTACAGTGGATCAAAGCTTACTTAGGGGAGCATCTATTGCCAAAAAAGGTTCGAGTGAGCCCTTCAAAATGCCTATTCGTGTGCGATGGGGATGTCTACTGCTCTAAGGCGTGGATTTTGGTGGGCCTCCAAAATGAAGAGAGCAAGAAGTAACACAAGTCGCCTTACCTGCGTTTTTAGCCATCCGCACATTTCAAACGCAAATTATCGATTAATATCGTATTGGACAGTTGGAATTTCGAATGTCTTGGTGATTTATCGATTTGAAGTCCTATCCTGCAGCCTAGCTCTGTACACAATGAATGTGAATTTTAATGAACGAATGAAGCAGTTTCGTGATTGAGGACTTCAGCCCTTCGATTAGAGGAAAGGCCGAGACCTTTGATTTACGACAGCGTACGGAAGCACCCTAGGATCCTGCCTAACCTTTAAAACAAGTGAATGGATGAATCGTCTTTTGGATGGCAAGCGGGCGAGGTAGGCAAACTTAGTTTACGCGGGCACTGAGGGACGTATCCATTGCACCAGGAAGCGCTTGACTAGTGTGTTGGAGGAAACAATAATCCAATTATCGTTGCAAGTCTTATGCTGGACTGAACCACAGGGCTCACCTTGCTTTAGAATCACGCCCATCTTTGGTATTTTGATCTCAACCGTCCTAATGTAGTATTTGCTTATTTTTTAACTTTTCAGTTTGGTTTAGTGAGCACTTGAGTCTCTGGTTTTCACTTCTCCTAGGCAGATTGGCCTGCATCCCTTGTCAGTTGGCTTTCAGCCCTCCCTCCTCTGTCATCAATGAATGCTCAGCCCAAGTACCATCCCTCCTGTCGTCCTCAAGGCAGTCTCCAAGTCCTACGCTTACACCACTTCCTCCAAGAACTTGGAGGCAGTGTAGTATTTTGGTCGTCTGACTCTCCACTTTGATTACGCGGGCACTGTACTTCTTCCCAGAGGCATGGCCTTCTAGGATTTGAAACCAGAGTTGGCTCTACAGTAGGGTAAAACATATGAATTGGACATTTTGAAGTCACGAAAAGAAAAGAAGGCAATACACTTAATTGTTGTAGCCAGGTCTTTGTTCAATTTAAAGCCTATGTACAACTTTGAATGTTACGAGCCCCTCCGATGTGAATTAAGAAGACTCAACAAAGCCGTCGAGAATTAAAATGGCAGCACAAGCAATCGACGAAAAATTAGCTCAGTGGGCTAGGATTCAGAAGCCTAAAAAGGCAGAAAAGTCCGGAGTCATATTTCTGGTTGTGCAACAAACCACGAATTGAGAATTAAGTTTTTCAAAAAGCGGATATGACTGCGTTACCGCGTAGCTTCCCGGAACCCAATGGGAGACGAAGAAAGGCATAATACTAGGGTGGAATAAGTATTGTCTGGGGGGCTGTTGGCACGGCCCTCGTCTCCTTTTAACCATCGTCCTCGGCGCTCCCCTTGATTAACCTTCCGCGTCGGCCACTAAACAATGCCTCCAGTTACCCTATTTGTTTGCAACTGAGAAGATATCTGCTTGCCACGTCATCGAACCATAATTCGCCTTGATTTAGAGTTTATCCTGTTTGATGACTGCATTGGGGGAAGGGAAATGTGTAGACCATCACGCATGTCCATCGCTAGTCGTAGGAACAGTGATCTAAACCTAGGGACGCTTAATGTCGGACGAGGTTCAAGGCTTCGCACCTGTTCCTCCTTGCCGCTTTGCCCTTGCTTCGATACTGTCCGGCCATGTTTATCCGTTTTCAATTTCACTAGTAGAGAGGAGGTAGAGGAGGTACTGTATGTTCACTTAGTTAAGGTCTACATACAGGTACTGTAAACAGGTCCGTACCAAGCTTTATAGCTTTCTTACGTAACACGGGGTTGGCGTATTTGCCGATTATAAACGCTGTTACCCACCAGCAACAAATGCCTTACTACCGTGGCGTATAAATGTCGCATTCAGAAGTCGAAATCGGGTCAGTTACCCTTTAACAGTTGATTTCCTTTCCGTGGCCACCAATGCAATGCCCCGTGTCAACTCTGAGGACAAAGAAAGTGTATTGGAGACGTATGGAAGGGCTAGGAGGCTACCTATAAGAAGAGTTAATCGAATATCCTATGCAAAAGGATTGCACAGTTCCCTATTGAAATAGAGAAAGTTCATAACTATCATACATTGAGGATGAAAACCCAAAGTTTTGTTTCAGAGCGCACACTACAAAACAAACTCACCTCACCAATATCACCTTCGTTTTAAGGATTTAAAAAGCAAATGTACGAGTTAAACTAACCGAACTGACGGCATACTTCCTAAATCCGCAAAGATTTAAGACAAATAACTACGCGTAGGACTGGCTTACGCACTTTTGAAGTCACCAGTTTAACCCGGATGTTGTGCCTTCCTTCGTCTACAGGAAAGTCTTAGGACGCTACACCTAGCCACTTCATCAAATGCGGGCTCTTAATAACAGGCAAATCTCCAGGCGACGTCGATTCGTTGACTCAACGCATCCCCGACTACATTCGAACCTTAAACAGACAACTTTTAGTGTGACTCAAATTTATGCAATCAGAGAATAGCTCGGCCACCAAGTTGGTTGATAAGTTCATGTAAGCATAAACAAGCTACCTCAATATAGTTAGGTAGTACTGTTTAAGTATCTTAATTATAATAGGCTCGTCGACTCGCCGTGTTGATTTCAAGGATGCTCGAGGTTCCACTTCTGCAGTCCCGCCTCCAAACCATGCCAGTTGCTCTCAGACCTTCTGTACGTCGGTAATACACATTCTACCCTGGTGGTATGCCTTCTTGCCTCTTTAGAAAAGCTCCAACAGGCTGCAAACACATCACATAACCATTAAAACAATTTACCAATTAACAATGACGCGGCAAAGTTGCATTTTTGTGGCCCTGCTGATCGCTTTAAGTAAAAACTTACAGTACAAGCGGTTGAGAAATACAAAATAACAAATGTGGCCGCGAAAACATTTTCTTGATCCAAGAAACGTGTAAAAGGGCCGCCTCTTAGGACTGCAGCAGCTATTATTTGGATGAAAATAGCTGCCTAAGTAATTCTTGATAAACATATTTCTGCATAAATTGCCTGAAAATGAAGTCAAAATGATACAGTAGGAGGTTTTGAGTTTGTAAGCAAATGTTAGGTTCCAAAAATGCTGTAAGGCGTAGGTTGTTTATTTAACCTTAGGCTTTAGTAAGGGGGTCACTAGGTCTCCGCCACTGTACCTGGCACCCGTGCCATACGAGTCGCCCCGACCTCTGCTAATTTATAATATCCATATATATTCTGCCCTAGTTTTATGTAATTCTTCGTTTTTAAAACCGTTATTTCCACAATAATCATTACCTTTCCATTAATTATAACAAGGGAAACATTGAAGCCTGACAAATTTTTCCAAACCGAGTAGTTAGTAGCGGGTGAAAACTCATACGCGGTTTGATTTGAGGCAAGGATTTCAATGAAAATGATTGCAATGGTTTTAAAATTTTGTGAAAATGGAAATGAGGAACAGTTCATATACATTCACGCCTAGCAGTTCCAGCATAAAGCCCAGTGCTCCTGTCCTGCTTATTTCGTTTAAAGGGACCTCCTGGGCGAGAATCGGGGGAAACAATCCGAACCTCGTGCTCTGAAATCCCTGAATTTTGGGGAAGCTCAGCGTCCCGCTCCCCACAAATCCGTACTGACTACCATTGATCCTAACTAATAAGGAGGAACCAATCCAATCAATCTGTTTGGTCAAGGGGGTGTGAAGGCCAGAGTAGGGGAGACGCACGAAAATCTCCAGTGTGAGTGATAAAAAACTTGGCAGTGGGCAATATGTCTGCAAAATAAGTGTTTTAAATACACATTGGAAGGTTACTGAAGATAATGTTACATTATAATGCATGCAGATCCCCGAAGCTTCCTTCTTGCAGAATAAAGTTATAGTGCTAGGACATAAACTTTATCGCTCGCGAATCATCCGTGTCAGTCACCCGGTTTGTGTGCAATTGAAAAGACAGTCGATGGCGACGTCACTGTTCCATATTGGTAAATTGAAGGAATGTGGAATGTGCATGGCACCCAGTGTGTCTATTGCTAGTCGTTGGAATACTGGTCTAATATTAAATTCATTCATTTAAGCACGAAATCTAAATAAGATCTGTTTGGTTAAGGTTTTGCCGCTATCCCTCCTTGTTAAATTGCTCCCAATTTAGTTGTCCACAGTCATGCATCCATCTGGCTTCTTTTTTGTACATAGTGCAGGGGTGGAGAGAGTATCTCGTATTTACTTAGTTGACCACTTCCTAGAGGACTTTCAACCACTTGACCGTAGTCAGACTCGATCTATTTGTCACCATTACTTCTACACGACACGGGACTGGATAAATATCAAAAGTGGTTGTACTTTAGAAAATCTCCAGTTAGGGGCAGCTCAGATACGCCTATCCGCAGTATATGCCCTTCTTGGCTCAGCAGTATTAAATGGTATTAAAATTGACTGATCTTTAGGATCACGTGCTTTCTGATGCTATTGATGCAGTGCACTAAGTGGTTCCTGAAGCCGAAAAACCAACGCAGAGGTTTTGTTGCAGACGTACAGTAGGGCTGGGGCCTACAAACATAACCAGGAGACTGGACCGCTTAAAGGAAATATGGCGACCTTGCTATGAGCGTCCACGTAATCAACTCGACAAGCTAAACTAATTATAAAATTATTACTATGCAACTAATTCACTTTTGAATTTGGCCCGCTGACACCAGTTAAACCACATTGACCTCCTTTTAAATATTTCGCACAATTTCCCCCGCATAGTTGATGCTGTGCTTAAAATCAAGGTGTTTGTTTTAGTTTAAAGGTAACACAATCAAGGTCAAACAGCCTTAACCTTGAGGGTTTGTTTGAGTCGACTAGTCGGTCTCAGGTCACAGTTGTCTCGTTTTCAACTGCTCTTGCAGCGCTTACTGATGTCCATACAAATACCTCAGGTAATTTCTTGCTTGCACTTTTTATTCCATGCAAAATTAAACGCATATCTTTTCAGAAAATCACAGTGGATACTAAATCATGCGGACCTCTCACTGCATATCTGCACGCAAGTTCAATTTTAACCACATTTATTATAAACAGGGAGGCCGTGTAGGAAAAGATGTTGCTGCTCTCACAGTTCACGATCTTGGATGCAATCGTAAGATGTGCTGTTCCAACTATTATTTTCTAAGACAAGGAATTTTATGAATTTGTAAATAACGAGCACATGAGCCAGCTCACGCAACGCGTATTTTGGATTCATATTGAAGTGCCTGGACAAGGAGACAACATGCCTGATCTTCCATTTGAGTAAGGCATATACTTTTTGGAATCGTTTCAGATTATTTTTGTTAATTGCTGGGTTTCGCGTTTCGAATTTTATGATGCTTATCGTTTGAATGCTTCCATCTTCCTTCTACTTGATGCAGTTAAACATTGCGGTTTTTGTAAGTGTTTATTTGTGCTCGCTTTTTGCTTTTTGAAGTTATGTGTTTCTTTAACATTTTAGTTGGAAATTCCCTACAATGCAAAAAATCGCGGAGGGTATCTCCGAACTTTGTGACAGCCTTGAATTGAAACATGTCGTCGTTATTGGTGATGGTGCTGGTGCAAACATTGTTGCTCGGGTCGCTGTAATTTTTTTGAAGTTTCTACATTTTTTCAATAGATGGCTCGTGAAGACATTTGTCTCGGAGCTATTCTTATTCACTGCACTGGCACGACTGCTGGATTTATGGAGTCACTCAGAGACCGCGTAAGAAAATGCTTTAATACAGGACCTTTTTTCTACTATGCTTCATTGCGTCCATTTTTACTCGTCAGCTTTGCTTTTCGTTTTAATCATATGCACTTCTTCCATTTTTCAGGTGAACTCATGGAAATTGAATTCAATCGGAATGCACCCGAGTGTAGAAAATTATCTGGTGCTTCACCGTTTTGGTGTGGTAAGCACGAAATAAATTGACCTAAAACCTCACTGCACCAGTTTCTATCTTAACTGTTTAACATTTTGAAATTTTAGCAAGATCCTAACGTAAGTTGACGTTTAACGTATAGGAGTAGAAATCTGATAAGCCTATTGCTTAAAGCGGAAGCTTCTCGATTTCTTTTTTAAGTTTGTACAAGCTACGACAGAAGCCGAATTGTGGGGCGCTATCAAGAATTTCCTTCAATCTCTTCGTGAGGACATAAACCCCAAAAATCTCAATAAATTTATCCAAGCCTTCATGGTGTGAGTTTTTATTAAATAATTGAAGACCAATTGAATTTTGCTACAGATAAACGTTTGCATTTACATTCTAAGCTGGCGTTAATTTGTTTGCTAAAAGTAATGTTAAATTTATAATTAATCAATTTTTCTTCATTTTAAAGGCGAACAAATATTACTGATTCGATTGGAAACTTGAAGTATGTCAATTATTTACGTATTTTAGCTTGTTTATGAGAATTTGTTACTAGATTCTTTGTTCGGGGGTAGTTTATTGCAAAAGAAGTGGCATTCTGGTTTTGATTTTGATTTTTTAAAAAAGGTGCCCAGTTCTCTTTATCACGGGCTCTGTTGCCTCCTTCAACCACACCGTTTACACGCTCTACAATGCCCTCATGAATGCTCTGAAGGATCAGCCGGCGCGTAGGGCCAACGTCGAGCTTCTTGAGATTGATGGAGTCGCCAATGTTATGCGGGAAAGTGTGAGTCGCCGCCTCTCTTCTCTTTCACCTCTATTATAATTACCATACTTAGCAGAATCACTGATCTTCTTATCAGTCTGTAAATTCCATCCTAAGGGAGATTACTCACTTCCAAAAATACTACTCGAGAAATAATCAGCCTAAGTGCCGAATTATTGTAGTCCAATTCAACCGCCAATTTTTGCAGAAAAGGAACCAGGAGATCTGATCCAAAAGTCATATTCATCTTGAATTAATGTGTAATTGACCTGATGCTGTTGATATGCTATTAACGAAGTGCACATTTTACCTCCGTTATTTAATGCACACTTGGTACCATCTTTTATGAGGGATATTTAGAAAATGTTTTTGGTTTGAAATGTCAATGATTTTGGAATCGTACTGTAGCCATTTCTGCATTGCACTGCAACGAGCAGACTTGGGGAATCCGGTTACCTCGCAGGCCTTTTAATCGTGTACGTGTGAGGTGTCGAGGGATTGGGACGGAAGTAACTAGATTACATCTTTTGGGCACCCAATCCCAGTTATACTAGGTCCTCACCCTTTCCCACCACTCCGACGCTTGCATGTCCCTGCATCCTAGCCTTTCAGGTCCAAGATTACCCTCATCCATTTCTGCCTCTACTTTGAAAAGCTTGAACATCGTTTTGGGCGCAATTGCCCACAAAATGAGTCAGAGGGCATTCTCAAAGCGCTGCGGAGAATGGGAAATAACACTTTGTTTGAATTTATAGCCGGATAAAGTTGCAGAGTCGGTGCAGAACTTCATGCAGGGATTGGGTGTAGGTGAGTTTTACTTTCGTCTGCTTCCCATTTTAAGGTTCTTAGTAGAATTTACAGATATGTATGGTTGTTATGGCCACTAATTTGGTTTATTTTGCTGTTTAAGTGATTTTCATTAAAATTTCAAGTAAGATGATGTGAAGTTGATAAAAAGCGCTGAAAGATTCAGCTTTAGAAACTTCTCCTTAGTCAGAGTGAAAACCAAATTTAACTGCCGAATACGAATGGTGACGGTACCCAGTTTTTGTCACCTTCCCTCCTAGGCACAATTAAAGCGAAGACTGTATTGACCCCAACCCCAAAGATAACAATCTTCCATCCCTTTATATTCTTCATTTAGTTGACGTTTTTGAGACGCCAAAATACGTCCGCTAAAGCAATTCTAAGTCGCAGAATAATGAATGGGGTTAGTGAGAGGGTGCTTTAAATACTCTGATGCAGCATTGTGGGTCTAATTAGTGTTTATAACCACTCTGCTGCGTGAACCATAAAGATCGGCTAAATGTATCGTGTCTCTCAAAATTGTTTTCCAAGTAAGGAAGCAAGAAATATTAGCAGTACGCTTTATGATGAAGACTTGAACTGGTAAACATTTGAAAACACGCAAAGCTGGAAGGGATCGTTTTATTTACACGAAAAATGCTCAGATGTGCCTTTCCCTCGCCAGTAGGAAACTATTGTTCAGGTATCACTAATTTCAATATCATTTGTGCAATAAGCGATGTAATTTGGAACGTGCGTTCAACCTCAAAAATCCACAAATGAACCGCTGAATTGTCCTTTCTCCTCTCCCTTCCAGCTAGCGGTGCAGTCAACCGACGCCTAAGCTCTACTGGAAATGTTCCAAAGGTCCGCAACCGTTCTGCCTCCATGGACGAGTATGACCACCCGGTGGGAGTGAAGAATCTTCTCTTTGACAACACTCGACGCTATTCCAAGGCCACTGACATACCGGGCATCTCTGAAGTGGGCGATCACTAAGAAACAAGTGCATGTCGCCTCCTTTGGTTCCAGAACAGCTCAATCCTCAAATAATCATTCCCTCCTATTTTCCATTTACCACTACCACCACCACTGCCTCGCAATCTCCTCTTGATCTGCTCTAGGACCACAAACCACTCTGAGACGCGCACTTGCACACAGACTCATGGTACGGCGAGCCGGTCGACTAGACTTCTTCTTTTCTGATTTCCTACTGCATTGTTATTGGGTAGAGTCCTTTCCAACCCCTCAATTGCCTAGTCTGATTGAGTAAAGTCTTCCACGCCGAGAATACCCCATTGCTGTTTTCATCCTTTCGTAAAAGAAGTAAGCCAGTTAGATTTTCTGTCAAATAAAGTTCCTGACCAGAGAGTTGTTCGAGCTCTAAAACTGCCTACCACAATCAGTATATCAGCCGTCAATCAACTCAATGGGAGGAAATTCGGTCGGCAGTAATAGCAGAAATTTGATGCATTAACGCGAGAAACTATGAGAATTGGCCACTGGATTGCATCACGGGAATCAAGAAGCTTGGAGGTCTATAGGTAGTTTTATTGCGATGATACGAAAATAACTTTTATGGCCTTCCTGAAGACGCCGTAAAATGTGTGAGTCTGGACGGTACTTAGCTACACATGAACAGGTCTGATGGACTGCTAATATGGATTATATGAAATTATTGTTGCACCAACAAGATGGAAACTTGAATTGAGGAGACCGAGGAGCCCAAGTGAGTCCATAGGGCAAGAGGGATGGATGAGACGGAAAGAACTTTATGCCACTAAACATAAGGGCTATACAAGCGGGAAGTAATTGGACGAGTTAATAAGTGAGTAAATGAATGCGGAGGCCGTAGAGTGGCTTTGATTTTTAGCATCCTCACACCAAAGCGGAACGATGAAGCATGAATGCACATCTGTGCACTTCATTGGACTCACGAACACCTGCCACTTATGTATAACAAATTCCACAAAAATTGCCAAGTTGCAGGGTCTTGAAGAAGTGGTAGGTGATTTTGCCCTCCCAAATAATGCCAGAAGCAGTAAGATAGGCGGTTCATCCACCCACTCCTTTCTGCCCTTTGCAATTCGCTTAAACCGTTCCGGCAAAATGTCCTAATAAGTTAGGAATTGCCAAGATGGACAAATTGGAAGTTGACTTGAGGACGGAAGTTGTCTTTATACGAATGTTAATGGGCAAGAATGGTCGTTTGCGAGTCCGACCCATTTATGGAATTGCTGTTCACAGGTGGTCTGGGTTAATCGGTCAAATCTGATCGCCTGCTTGCGCCCTTCTACTAAGACGCGATCCTCGTACAAGCGGGATCGGCTTATCGGCCTGTGTCGGGCGTTCCGAGCAATGCTAGTCCTCATTCACATTGTAGATTCTGATCCATTCAAAAGTGACAAAACTGCATATAACCTGTCTTTAAAGTACTCCTACTTGTTTGCATTTTCAAGTTATTCCTGTACTATCATTATCAGGCTTTGGGGCCCTACTCTTAGCCTGAAATCTAACCAACAGATTACACGTCGCATTTTTGTGCAGATGTAGTGGGAAGGTGATTAGCAGTGGAATGACATCAATATCAAATTTAAGAGTTTAGATTGGCATAATTGCTACAAGGGTCTCAGAGGGAAACCAGCTAGCAAGAAGCATGAAATATAAAGGGTTAATCAAACAAGGTTGTGCGGTTCCCATGAAGGAAAAGCGAATAGTGATTTTTTTTGTCCCTGAAAAAACCCAACTTCGGTCTATTATCCCTCCTCAGTGAGACAGGAGGTTGGTTTGAACCCCTCCTCCCTAAAGGGTTTGTCTCCAAAACCCAAGGGAACGCTTAATCCTTCACCACATACCTCAGTCTCAATATGCAACCCAATGTCCACTCTCTTTCATGTGTGACCACCCAGTGTCGCGGGTACTTCCAAGACAGGATGACAACCATTGGCTTGGAAAAACGCGAATGAGGAGATTACAAAGGGGAGGCAGTGGGTCACCTCACTCCTCGCGCCAATTAACCTCAAGTTCTTACTGTAAGTTAGGTGATAAGCGGCTTAAAAATTTTTGTCATTCGAAAAATGTTTCGATCGCCATGTTTTCGGCAATGTTGGCGCTCTCCGGATATAACTAAAAAACAGCCCGTTTGCACTACGTTTTTTTTGAGTATATGGGTAATAATTTTTTTGCGTCACGGAATGATGTTAAGCATGCTTTAAAATCCTATTTCCCTCTTCAAAACATAGTTTTCGCATTTTTGAGCATCTTTAATGAAATTGGGTGAGTTTTAGTTTAGTTATTGCCATCACGAATGAGGCATGATGTGATGCAAGTTGGCTTTTGTGGTCTCTAAACAAATTAAATTAGGAACGCTTCAAATCCCCCAATGTCCCTTCAGTAGTTCAAGGTAGCATTATATGAAGTCGATTACCGTCTCTGCCACTATTTCCGGGCAAAACTAAAATACCATTTTAACGTTAGCTATCCCACTTTAAGGTATTTTCCATGGTTTGACCAGAGTTAGACAAGTGATTGAGGCAATTGCTCTCCAAAAAGTTCGCGAGTTCACCATTAATCGAAAGTTGGTGTTTTGAATGCATGTGTAAATTGAAGGCTTTTTTGAATTCCAATGTCCTATACCCTTGTTATGTTTCCATTTCATTCAGAACCGGAGACCGTCCTTGGGATGTAACAGGAGCCTGCCAAAAGGTCATTCATCCTTTAAACAAGGCGGCAAATTCTTCCGACCTAAAATCATCCAAATCATGCCAGTTGTTTATCGTGCAACGAACTCAAAGTTCACTCTGCAAGCATCAACCACGAAAAGGTCACATCTCGGCTTCACTGTCGATGTTGCGCCCATGAAGTAGAAAAACAAAGAAGCGGTAGCATTTGTTTCCACTGTGTGAACAGGTAAACACCTTTCAAAAGGGTTAATTAAAAAGGGTGAAGATTTTTAAATAGGGTGAAGTGATTCGTCTACTTGTGGACGGAATTTTTAACATTGAAAGAACGTAAACCACCACCCTATACCCATAAAATTCTGCGCTTATAGTCATCTTTGTTTACTATCATTAAGATGTCGCCTTTTTAATAGTTTCTGGGAAGGAAAGAGTCTCAACAGGGAATGTTAATGGGGGCAGGGGAGAATGGGTTGGACATTATGTATGTTCATAGCCAGTTCCAGGAAAACTGGCGTAAAATCATTCAATTGGCAAAGGGCAGGGTTTCAAGTAGCTTTGCAGCGATAAGGTTTCGTGCCAACTCTTCCTTGCCCTTTCGTCCTCTCTTCAGTGTTCCAATCAGCTGGTATAGAGGTGGTGAAAGAAGCATCGAACTTTTGCTCCGTGATGAACTCTTCCAGATGGTTTTCGGCTACGGCTGCTGTCTCTTCAGTCATGAATCGCATTCCTGTAGGACATGGCACTGGAGTAGTTGCTGAATGTAGACGTGATTCTCAACCCTTTTTTAGGCGTCATCATAGCTTCGCCCATCCGCATCATCTGCCATTCTTCCATCACGTTAATGTTTACTACCCAGCAGTAGAACTCAGGGTCTTGACCCTCGAAATTGGGGTCGCTTTCTGCCGCCATCAATTTAAGGCCTGTAAACTTCCTAGAAGTCGGACAAAGCCATTATGACTGGGCAAAATATGTGTTATTGACGCTAAGACGGCCTGGGGGCGACGTGGGCTACTGGCATGTGGAGGTGGCGAAGCCTCAAGTGCCCTTGAACCCGAACCGCAGAGTTTCCAAATCGACGCCGAGGCGTCTCGCGTTAGAGCTTTTTCATCACTACAACCTATCATAAACCGGATACACAGGGAAATTCAGATGTGAGGGTACGCTTTTTGTACTTTCTCAAGCATGTCAACAAAACAGCTGTTAGTAAGTGAGTGAACAAAACTATTCTGCAACAGTTGTCATGTTCTTCACCCTTGGACATCAAAGCAGCCTGATTTAATCATTGAGCAGATGAATTTTCAAAGGATACACTAATTCGACTTTGCGGTAGCAAAATTTTTACGATTCTAACAGGCGGATATCCTAGAATTTTATCACCATGTTCAATTAAAGCCTTTCACTGACATTTCCCCCACATGGTGTACGTGAATGGAATTTCGAAAACACGGATTTGAGCCCAGTCGAGACATTTCAAAGTTGATAGCTTTAAGCATTTTAAAGTTACATCAAATCACAGCTGCCTAGTTTTACTGCCTGTGTATTAAAATCCACTGCGACAGTTGTCTGAGCCTGCTGGTGAGTGATTAAGATCAGATGCCTTTTGTGATTGATAATGAGTTCATAAAGGGACGGATAGTGATGATCTTCACTTCAATGACCGATGTCAGGTACTCGGAAGAAAACACTCTTTGTGGTACATCCGTTGCCGTACAGTGAGCAACACTTCACGACGTACAACATGTGATTGTTCCAAATCGTGTATCGAAAAAAAGTTGAACAAATTTTAAAAGAAGGAAATAGGCGTAGCGTCATGATGTGTTGTAACTTGTGTAGGCGTGTCAAACACGATCACTTCTATGCATCGCAGTGCATGGTCATGCCTCGATCTACCGGTTTGGTGCGTCCCATAATTCAGTCTGCTAGCCCCTACTTTTCACACCATTTAAGCTTACCATCCACCACATTCACGTGATGCATGTGATTCAGGCTTGTCCGCTTTACGAGTCGAGTTTGTTCCAACTCCATTGATGTGTAGCCTTTGCGGAGGGCATAGCATGCGGCAACCGAATTAACCACTTAGCAATATCCAAAGTGTATTTGAATCTTACGACAAATCACCTGAAAGTAGTCGCATTACGTTGATAGAGAGCCGTTATTCTTAATGAGAGTAGAGAGGGGTGTTTGGATTCACCTTAATTCCAAAGATTGGATGTCGACGTGCCAACAACAACTCTCTGCGACGTTTCATGGAACGAGCATGAAGAAGCAATGTTTAGTCCTACATCAACTTAAGAGGAGTTGCAGGAGTCTCTGAGAAAATGGGTCCCATCCACATATTATGCATTAACAGATAGCAGTGAACTTGAGACACTATAGTCTTGTTATTAACTTCTTTTTGGTACATCACAAAGAGCCCTTAACCTTCTAGATTGTTTACTAATTGGCCGATAAATCGGCTGACTTGCAGTGGTAAGCGCTTCTTCCGAACACTCAACTCACTACCCACCAAACAATTCTAAGCTACGCACCACTTCGACCGCGGTAAACCACTTTGAGTGTATCCGTGGAGGATTGCATACGAAATGGTTTATTTGCTGGTGGTCAAACGACCGCAAATGAGATCCATCTACCTCAAGTAAAACAAGTAGGACAGGGAAACTTCCATTTCTAGAGCATTTACCAAAACAGTTCGTAGGATTAGTTGATCATCGTCCACCACTCATGGCATCTGAGAGTGGATAGAAGCAGTAGTTGTTCTGAAGAGATGGAGATGGAGTTAAACTGTCTACACTAACCCTCTTTTCTGTTTTCCACAAATTACAGAAAACAGTGCAACCTGGACAACTTAACTGTACGAGGCGCACGAAACTACACAATTTGTCACGTTTCGATGCCTACAGGAATTAGTGTGGCTCAACGTCACTGGAACGAATTGCAAGTCAGTTCAACCGGTTGTTGCTAGCCCTGACCTCAAGTATAACAAGTTCCGTACTTATTCCGCACAACATTTAAGGCAAACACCCTTCTCATCTCTGTAGCCATTGCGGTTACTACACAGTCTGTGCTAAGTGTTTAAAATTACCCATAGCATTGCAAATTAAAGACCTTTGATTGCATCAGCGTGTTCTTTAAGTTGCTCGTGGATTCCAGAGATCCACGATGGATGGATTATTGAGGTGAGGCCATTGGCGAACCAAAATGCCTGAACGCCTTGTTGATGATTGAACGAATGTCTCCTTGTCATGTTATTACGCACATGACAACTCACTACTGGATCCCTCAAGTCTTCTGAAAAGGTGTTTTGGTTTGATATAGTGAATTTACCAACACATTCGTTCTCAATGGTGAAATTTGACTTCCGGGGTAATCCATCGTGGACTGGAGTTTGATCCGCTAGGGTGCTCCGAACGCACACCTTGTCATTCTTGCTTGCACCATCTATCAGTCTGGAACGCGTGGATGAGCATGAGAATACACATTTCTTTTATATATTATTTTATTATATATATATATATATGTACTGTGAAATCCTGCCAAGTTATTGGAGCATATAACCTGATTTCCTCAGCAGAACAACCCATTTTTACCTTGAAGTGCATAAATAAATCTAATTTGTACTTTTGCGCGGGGATGCTACTAGTTTGGACCCTCGCAATTTATGTTGCCTTGGTTTTAGGTGTACAAAAAAAATCTTTTAATAAGTGTGAGAATAGTTTGTTCAAAATGAAACCATCACATAAAGTGATGTCCACAGGCTTGTCAGTTGGAAGGGCTAGAAGGCTACAGCCATGTCTTGGAGGCCGTTCTGCTCAGCGAAAGTTTGGTGTCCACGCACCTCAATTCCAGTGTAAACCAAAACGGAGAGTTAAAAAACAAAAGTATTACATAGCCCTCCTTCTCTTTAGAGCACCGTGTCTAACGCTCCCCTTAACCAACTTCCCTATTTGGCCACCTCAACGCAGTCGGCTCTCCAAAACAATGCATCTAAGATTCAATGTCAACAGACACCCCATTTGTGTGCAACTGAGACAACAACTCACTTCATTGCCACTGATCTATCCTGACAATTCCAAGACACCTGAACTACTTTCCTATTCAGAAACTGTAGTGGGGAAAATGAAATATGCTGGTCGTCTTGCATGTCCATCACTAATCGTTGAAGCGCTGACCCAAATGCAGAATCCTTTGATAAAGGATGAAGTTTAATGTAGTTTCGTGTGGGTAAGGTTATGTGTCTATTTCCCTTTATCGCTTTTTTCTTACTTCAGAGCTGTTCCGACATACCTGCCCATCTGAGTTCCATTCAGGTAGCAGAGAGGTGAACGAATTATTCCACGTTCACTTAATTGGCGCCTTCACACGGGTAGCGATTGGCAGCTCTGTAATGAACCCTTTCAGGTGGTTCACGGTCATGCCTATTGCTACTTTAGGTATGGCAAGCATTTCCACAGATCACGAGGTTAGGGCAGATGCCAGAGGTAGACTTCATTTTCAATCCTGTCGTTAGGGATCGTCACCGATTCCTCAATCCGCAGCACATCCCATTCACGTTTAAACTCTTTGTGTTGAGTGTAAAATCATCGGTAATTAACATGTCAAGTTAAGATGGAGAGTTCAGAATGCTGATACGTATCGAATGCGTTTTATTAGTTTTCTGGTAAATGTTAAATTTTTAGGATTTGAAGTCCCTTAGCTGCATTTACCTACCTCGTGGATTCGATGTGTGCCTAGAGATTGAATGAATGGATGTAGTCTAGATGGGAAATAGGTGCTATGAACTAAAGCCAACTTTCCATCCGGTTAGCTCCAGAAATGACCTACCCCATTTGACTTCCATTTTCGGGAAAACCACTTGCGTTCTCTCGGTATGCATTAAATACCCACATCGCTTGCAAATTAATTGAAATGGACTTAAGGTAAAATTAAAAGTAATTGACTTAGTGAAGTAGATTCTCCTACCCTACAAAATCTGTAACTGTAAAACCTCTCACACAGAAGTCCTCCTCAAAATTATCCAGAAGCACTCATTAATAATTCCCAAAGTAACGAAGGGATATAAAGTCGCCCATAATTGCTCATTTAAATGAATGCAAATGCTACACTGACATCGGAATTTTCTTCTTCATCCTGACACAGCACAAACCACAGCTATTTATTTTGCCCTTGAATCATTCCAAGATGCTGTTGCCTTCATTAATGGCATTTTGAATAATTCACGACCAAACGTGGCTTTGGAATGCAGGGTCTATATTTCTGCAGCAGAACCGATGGTGTGCCACTACTCGTTCTACAGACGTCATTTTGACATTTGACGAAACCTGCTGTTCATAATGTCGATCGAACAAGATACTGCTACCTTTCGTCAAGTGTCTGCTCTGATTCATTGCAATCTCGTCAAAATGGAAGCAATTTTTCCTATGTTTGGGTCATACATGAAGTTTGAAGAGATAGTTCTATCCTTCTGAGGCTTAAAATGAGCACGTTATAGAAAGACAGACTTCGTAGCGGATTACTAGCACTGATGACACCTTGCTCTATCTTTTTGAAACATACAATCAATAAAATTAGTCGGTCCTGAAGGTTAATGAGGGAACTTCATTTCTTGTTGCATCTCCCATGGTCTTCGTTCAAGCCTTGCCCATTCCATGCTCTTCTTTACAGGTCTCAAGTCTCTCTCTACTTTCACTCCTGAAACAACTTTACCTCGGCATTCTAACGTCATGGGTGCGAGGCAAACCACTAACAGTACTTTGGCTGTTCTAAAGCTTACAAAACATTTGTGTCAACAAATATGGCAGGTTTTACCAGTTACTACTTCATTTTCCTTTCAAAATTGTATCCCATCACTTCTGCGTTAAACTAGAGGGCTTGATTTGATTTCGGTTTTTGACAAGTGGTATTCACTTTGAGAGAAGTCTCAAAACCTAAGATGTAAATTTCCACTTTTCCTTCAAGTGCACGGTACCTCTGAGTCTGAATTATGAATAGGTGACATAAGCTACTTTGATAATTGTACCTACACTAAATTGCATAGCAAACAGTCAGGGTGCAATAGGGTTAATGTAGGAGGTTTAACTTTTGAGCGCCAGCTGAATACGTCAGTTGGGTAGTACAAAAGGTTTGGGGTGTGGTGGGATATTATCTCATGGTAGAGAAGTAAATGACTCCTCAGCTGGTAGACAGCAAAGGTTTAAATTTGGCGCACTAGAAAAGGTGGTTAAACACTGGTGTATCGTCACCAAACCTGTCGGATAAAAGTGCCCCATGAAACACTATCAGCCTCGACTATGCGGAGATGTTATAACTCCTGAAACAACTGCATGAGATTTCTAGATGATCTTAAATCAAATCGTCCATAGCGGTCTTAGTCACGAGTAGCAATTCAATCCTACAAGAGTCCACTCAGGGTTCAAATAAAGGAGCTACGCGAGTGTACAATTGTGACGATTCTCGGCCATCACATTTCCATGCATTGCGCAGACTACATGAGATGGCAAATGCCACAGAAACAGAGTTAACAGCCCAAGAGCAGAACCCTCAATCCGAGATTCAGGAAGAGTGAGAAGAAGTCGGTAAACATAAGTAAAAAATGGGGCTCACTTGGGATGAATGGCGTAGTCTTAGGGAATAACACAATTTCCGTGACTGGCTACAACTGAACACTGATTTTCTTACCAAAGTCCATTATCGCATTTGTTCGCTGGCAGTTTGTGCCACGAACAAAGTGGTTGCGTCTATAAAGGTAAAGTTAAAAGCCAAAATTCTTTTTTCGAAAGTCGAGTTTCTTTAACAAAAGCCTTCGCCAAGCAATACGGTAAATCGAACAACGATGCTTCTTCAGAAAACTTAAGTAATTCAGTGTATGTCATGACAAAGTGACACTCACCTTCGCATTAACAAGGCGCCTTCGTACTTGAGACTACCAGTAACCCTGCTTCAATATGTCCATCATAGACCCCTAGTTCCACGCCGTCTACAGAAGTAAGACTTAAAAATACGATAATGCAATCGAGAATTCCTAGTTGTACTACGATAAG
This sequence comes from Taenia solium, assembly GCA_001870725.1. Classification (NCBI taxonomy): domain Eukaryota; kingdom Metazoa; phylum Platyhelminthes; class Cestoda; order Cyclophyllidea; family Taeniidae; genus Taenia; species Taenia solium. Next base: position 198,812 of record MIEF01011400.1, on the reverse strand, counting down.
GCATTCGAAAATGTGTTGTACTAGCTGGTGTAGTAACCGCTGCAGCCATGTGCGGAATAAGTACGGAACTTGTTATACTTGAGGTCAGGGCTAGCAACAACCGGTTGAACTGACTTGCAATTCGTTCCAGTGACGTTGAGCCACACTAATTCCTGTAGGCATCGAAACGTGACAAATTGTGTAGTTTCGTGCGCCTCGTACAGTTAAGTTGTCCAGGTTGCACTGTTTTCTGTAATTTGTGGAAAACAGAAAAGAGGGTTAGTGTAGACAGTTTAACTCCATCTCCATCTCTTCAGAACAACTACTGCTTCTATCCAATCTCAGATGGCATGATTGCAAACAGTGCCTTTCGTAAGTTGCTGAATGTGCCTTTTTAGAGTTTAATCGACATGTAAACAAACTATTTTGATTCCTAATATTTCATTGATTCCACGCTTCATAGCTGCGTATTTGTGAACTAGGAGATAGTATTTACAACGTTTATTGCGAAGCGTCACATGGAACCTGTAACTCGATTGACAAGTGGATCGCGTGTTCGTAGGAATGAGGTTTCAGGTCAGTGGGGTAATCCAACAGGTTCACGAGTTTTCACAGGAAAAATAAACAAGAGCTTTGAACCTTTGCGAACAAATTTTGAGCCCTCAACGTGAAAGCAGTGTTGGTCCATTAGCCCTTCTTGAGGAGATGTAGGGCTGGTGGAAGAAGGTTTTGACTCCAAAAGCCAAGGAGGGGTCCTGTTCATCTCTCCAGTCACCTTCTCCACTCCTATCCCAGGCTTACCACCCAAATAACTGTAGGATCCTCTTATATGCGGTCATTTAGTGAAGAAGATGCTGCCACAATAGGATTCCAATCGTTGCTTGGGAAGTCATTAATAAAAGGGAACCACGGAATTAGCTTGAGGGTGAGGTCGGGAACAAGGCGGCATCGGTGTCACACTAATATTCTCTTTCCATCCCACCCTGTAGTCCAGGTCTTCTCCTCCACCTTAGAGTGCGAAGCTTCACAAGGGTTGGCATTGCTTTTGGCGCTACGCGTAGTCCGTCTTTAGCCTTCTGTGAGAAAATTGCTTTCTTTCAGTTGACTAAATTGACTGGTTCTGGTTACAGTTTGAGGAGAAGAGAGTCTTCTTAGGACACCTCCCAGTTTGCGTGCGAACCATCAATCTTTAGCAAACAAACAATTTTAGCTTCTGCCTTCCACTCACACGAACACACAAGAATGGTTTAAGGTGAATGAGGTGGTGCATATCTTGGAAGTGCGGATTGAGTAGTGAGTTAACCATTTAAGGAATCCAGTGTGATGTTCCTCGATCTAACGAATTTCGTAACAGAAAAGCACAAAACCCGTTTCTCATCACAAATCAGCCTGTCAATCATTCAGTTAGCTAGTCAGTTAGTAAACTATTTAGAACATATGGTGCATTTTTGTAAGGTCTAAAAAGAAGTGAATGACAGGTTACTAGTGTCGCGAGTTTATGGTCGCCTGTTAGTGTGGGTGAAACATGGTTTTCAGTGGCCCCTACAACCCGCTGGCAATTTGACGTTGGTGTAAACGTAATGTTTCACTGCCCTCGATGCACGAGACATTGTAGAGATTCGTTTTTGACATGCCAACCTCCGCGGCGACATGAACACCTCTTCCTACCCTAGGGTGGTTTGTAAAGGCAAATTAAATGTTTACCACCCGTGGCAGTAAATTGCGTGATCGCATCATTGGGACTGGGGTAAACTCATTTCTTAAAGCTGACGAGTCTGTACCACATGCATCAGGTTGAACCGACAGCCTATGAGATGATAAGGGTTGGGTGGATGGGAGTAGGAGGGACTATTAGACAAAACAATGGCGTGCACCAATTTGGTAGAAAGAGGCATTTCCATGCAATACAATGCACACAAGCAATTGTGCTAGGTACGTCTCCACAAGTTACAACAATTCGTGACTGCAAGGTGCGTCGCAGACCACGCCAACCTTTTCGACCATCTGGCCTGCATACAAGTGCCAGAGGTTGCAATTCCTGTCCTCTCACATCCAAAAATCAGAGGTCGAGATCTTGAGCATACGGTTTTACATTGTGTTCATCGCGTGTCAGGGCATTACAATTGTACATACTTTGCCGACGGTTAGAATAACTCCGTATCCGAATTCTTGGGTTTTGTGTTGATAAAACTAGTGCATTCATTATATCATTTACTAGTGGAGGGATTCTACTTTGATAGGAATGTATTTCCCTTCTAATATGTTCCTTCTATCGGGCCATATTTAACAGCCAAATACATTGTTCAAATGCATTACTGCCTTGGACAACCTTGTCCATAAAAGCGAATTTCAGAACAGGCATCCCAGCAGTTGTCCATAAATGAAATCAGTGCGACTGCAGATTCGTCCACCCGTCCAAAGTCACCTGCCCCGAAATCTGGTAGATAATGGATTAGCTGAAACCTAAAAAAATCCCGTCCTAACTGTCAAAAACCCTGGTATTCCTTCTTATTTTGGCTTTTGGCCCAAACGACTGGAGATTGTTAACAGTTGATGACACCCATGGCAAATGTACTCCGCCATCGTGATTACACGAACAAAACGGAAAAGAACATTTCTGTTTGTTTATGTTTTAAATACTAACATACTTGGGATTCGTTTGCTCTTTCTTGTGAACGCTGAACCTAGTGGTAACACTTTAGGTTTCTGTGGAGGTAAGGGTGAGGTTACCCATAGGAAAGCAGAGACGGAGCAACCATTACCACAACTTCGTATAATTTTTTATTTACTAACTGAATGCCACTTTGTTCAAATTCAAGATCTAGCACTATAGGCTTCTCTTGAGTGTGATAATCGTTATACTTCAGCATTCGCCTTTTATCAAGCAGGCCATGGAATTACTTTACCACGACGTCCATTTACGGTCGGAGACACCATAATAAAGGCTCCTATGCAAGTCGTTGCATGGGCGCTTTTATAAAGTAATATTAGCTGCCACGAGGTACCCCATTATCCTTCCTTTGGCAGTCCGTATCACCCTTACAGAGGCAAAGCCAGAAGCAACCAGTACTTCACCGAATGCATCAATCTCTACGCGAGTGTCTTAAGACCAAAGTCATGTCAGTCATTGAAGAAGCGTCTAAATCACCGCGAAAAACGCTACTAAATTCAAACAGTGTTGAATATAGTTTCTTGTTTTAAAATAATCCTTTGAACAGAGTAAAGTTGAGTAGGTGGTTATGATAAAAATTTGTGGTTTCATAGCAGAAGAACTTGAAATACGGACAGACATGATGCAGGAGTGACTTGCTCATTTTCCCACGTTTCGGAGAGAAGTTGGGCATATTAAGCAGTGTTCTGTAGTAGGCTACGTACAAATGAGTGGTAGTGAGGTTGTGGGCCAAGCGACTTACTAATGTGTAGTCGCCTATTGAAGCGACAGCAATTTGAAAAGCAGCTCAACCTCTACGCCTTCTTTGAGTAAAACCATGTCCAGCGATGAAAGTGAAGCCACTTGTCTTTAATTACTATCACTGACAACGATTTACCTTCTCAGCTGGAAAACCGTTTTGATTTGAAACCACTTTCAAGTTGTTTCTAAAATTTTATTATCTGTCTAAAGCCCTGTGTATTCCAATGCAAGTTGTCTTTCTGCAGCACTCAAGCATTTCCCGAGGCTGAATGATGACTTGATACTAAGGAAAATCAGAAAATGCAACCGATATGGCTCTAAGGCCAAGCCGCCTTGAGAAGGTACAATGGCGCAGCCCTCACTGCTAGTGTTACCAAAACAAACAATTACAGTATTACATTGTCCCTCTCACTGTTTGAGCATTGTCCTTGGCGCTCATCTTGGTCAAAGGATTCGTGTGGAATTGAGAGGATACTTCACCGCAACTTCAATGTTCCCTCTTGGTAAACCCACTAAATCTAAAGCGCTAGTCTTTTCTGTTTGAAAACTTCATTAAAAAATGCTCAAGCCATATTGTATGCCCATCACCGGTTGTATAAACTTTTGTTGCGAATGTAAAACTTCGAAAACCCCACAAATTTGTGATGCGATAGATTACGCAGATTCGAGGGCACTTCAATTGCCCATGCCAGTAGCACCTCAGCCCTTCTGTGCGTCGGCAACGCATTTCCAGTCTCACAATTTCATCTTCAGGTAAACCTTGGGACGCTACATCTGTGCATACGCCAGTCTTTAACCTCGTCTTCGTCATTTTATCCATCCAAAAAGACTGGATTTTGAATGTGCCCAAGAGCAGCATTAGTATAACACCTTGAATCTTTCCTGAAGACGACAGAAGCCATAGTACATAGATAGAACATGTACAAGGACAAGGACAAGCACAAGGGCGCTCAGTAATGCGCAACCAAGTTTCTCCAGTTCTGATGGGAGATCAAAACATGTATTATGTTCATGCAGAACGCGTTTATTTATTGAGCCGATTTTGCAGGCATTCAGGACAATTTTGTTTATGCTCTCTATGGCCTCATTTTTTTGAACTAAAGCAAGGAAAACATAAACTTTCGAGGTTTAAACCTTTGGAGTAAATTTCAATTCACAAGATTCACTTACTCGAACAAATTAGCCCAATTTTAAACAGCATTAGTTCTTTTTATGCATGAGTTCCAGGACAATTTCCTGCATTAACCAAACATCACAATAATTGGTGTCAGTCCCTTGACAGCGCCCCGATGGCAACACTGATTAAACTGTCATGGACATTTCCGAATTTAACTACGTACCGCAGTAACCTCTATACCACTTAGTCAAGGGGACTTTGTTGATGCAGATCCAGCATTGCAACCCGAATGGAGATGGGTTACAAGTTTCAACTTTGCCAAAAAACATTAAGACCTACATACAGCCAGCGGATTTGCAATTCGTCTGGCCAAACAGACCATGCACTTCAATTGCTCGGCGCCTATTTAGCTGAAACATTATGGCATCGGATAAACAACACCCGCTGTGCGGGAATGTTTATTTTTGTCAGAGCCTTCTTCGAGGTTGCGTTCGTGTGCATGGGCCTCGGTGAATGCATTAGGGTGGAGCCCAATTGCTTTAGTGGCGCCGATTTTCGTCGTGTATGTGTAGCTGAGAGGATGCATTGATTTCCGCCCCAAGAAGTGGCAACTTTTGTGCTATCACCTGGTGCCACAGGTTAAGTTGTAATGGCCTTGGAAATTTAAGCTTTTGTGATCGGAGGCTCCAGTAAGAGACGGTAAATGGAGCCATCGATCCCCTTTCAGGTGCAGTAATGCGTTTTTCAGAGCCGTCGCGAATCAGCAGCACGGCGCCGCCTTCGATGCCTATAATATCGGGCTATGCTGCGTGCTGTCTTCACGTTACGAGCTGGTGACTTCTAGAGCGGAGCTGATATTTCCCTCTTTGCAGCGCATTGCTCTCCTTGGTCCATTTAGACGCTCCTACTGTTACACTGGTGTTGCCTCTTTCTTTTCGTGCTGATGTTGCCTCTTTGCTCCCTCACGACGTTGGACTACATCGCTAGGCCGTACCAAGATCATAATTTATATCTCTAATACTAGGTCAACTAAACCGATTTTCTAGCTTAATCTTACAACCCCTTAACGATTGCGCTTGGGCTTCAATATTGCGTTTGTCATTGAATCCCAATTCAGATCAATTTACGGTGGAAAGTTGTTGAGGCGCTACGGACAGGGAGAACTTGGAGATGGAGGCGATATCGGCATTGCATAAATCAATCAAAATTGACATGAAGGTCATAAGGGAAAAGGTGGGGCGCCTGTCAATGATTGGGTGACTCATTCGTGCCCCAAAAGGGCGCTGATATATTCTCCCGCTATTCATTCACGGTTCGCCACCACAAAGGTAGGGCAGAATTCCTTTTTACGTCAAACCCCATCATTTCTACCCTGGGGATGATGTGCTTCCCTACGCTGGCTGTCACAAGCGCAAGGCGTTAGATTCTGCCGACATCTGTGCGAATGAAGCGTGGGAGATTTCGAAATTGCCTCTCCTATACTCTGTATCCAAAAAATGCATTAGGCAAGGTTACAAATTTCAACCATTACTTCATTGCAAGGGGATAGTGCATGAGGAACACGTCTACTTTCTGCTGCAACAACAGAAGCAGCGAGCATGATTGCTTAAAAGCATTCGATGGGACTATCGTGAAAAAAGAGGGCAACTCCGACACAATTAAAAGCCTAGTTTTTATTGTCTCAGGGGCATTTTTTGCATGTACATGGTCAGTTTATTCGAGGACTGTGGAGGGAAATGTGAAATCACTTCCACTATCTACTGAAATGTGTTAACAGGGTCGGTAAGGGGAGGAAGTCCTAACCACGAATTCCTTTTTATAGATTTAACTGTAACTCCGTCCAAATGCTCAATTGCCGAATGACCTCACAGAAGAACTCAAAATTGCGGTTCACGCTTAAAAAACCTAAAATGTTGATAAGATAGGGTTTTCTTTAAAGATAGGCAACTATACTCGGATTTAAAAGGAACTGCTCACCAAGCTACTCACTTGTGGCAAGTGCTGTTACGATAGGCTGGACGTAGGCCAGAATGCTTTTTACTCCATAGTATACGCTGGATTGGTTTGCGGCAGGCAAAAGGCGCTGAAAAGTGGACGGAACTATGGCCAAGCAATTGGAAATCCCTGTAGTCCCTATTTGGACGACGATTAAAGGAAATTAGTTCATTTGATACAAATACTATAAACAGCACAAGAGGCGTTTGCGATGCGTATGCACTGGGACATAAGTAGCGGTGTGTTTTAACGAGTCTTTCAAAAAAACCCTTCAAAATCAGTAAAGGAGCCGAGGAAATCCGCAGAGTTTATGCCAAATAAGATACCGTTTCCTGTTTATCGAAATGCTCCATTTCATCAGCCTTCTTAATTGCACATCTCATTCCACAAAACTACCATTAACAAGCACAATGTTTGGCCAGACAAAAGTTTGCTCCTTCACTTCTTCATTTAGTTGAGAAAGTGATATCGCTTTTACCACCAAACGAGGACCTGCGCATAGCTCTAAAAGGCGACTGATAGCAACTAATTGGAAAGAAGTTGCTTGTCCAAGTTGGAAAAGAGGAATTGCATGCATTCTAAGACTACCCTGGTAGCAACGGTGGAACCGCCTACCAAAAATACCGCTTTATGGTCGTCTCCATTCTGGTGGACAGAGCCATGAGATGACAATGGAATTGGGCAATTTATGGAAAGGCAGAAGTGATCACTAAACAGGCAGTCGAAATGGGAGGATGATAGAACTTTCCTAATTAAAACGATTCATCGGTGAAGTTGTAGCATACTAGAACTGCCTCGAAGACGGGAGAAGACGCAAAACTAGGACAGAATATGCATAGTCGATATTAGAAAAGGTGGCTTACTAACTAATGGCGTGGTCCGGCAGCCACTCCACCCACCGAAAGCATGGAGGCGTGTCAACACTGTAGCGTTAAACAAGCGATCCAAAGTCTTCCTCTCTGTCTGAGCGTCTTCTCCAGCGCTTCCTTTGGCCAGCCTCCCGCATCGGTCATCACACCGGAGTTGGTGCCGTAAGGAAAACCATCCACCAACCAACCGCGCCATTAATCGAATTCATGTGTAACTGAATTGACATCTGGCTGCAATGTTACCGGTCCCCTTATGTGATACTGCCGAATCTGACTATGGGAATGCAGGCCTTCTCATATGTGCGTCGATTGTAGTAGGAACACTGATCTAAAAGCGGTCTTTTAACAAAGGATGGTGTTCAGAATGGTTTTGTGGGATAAGGTCTCGCGACCATACCTTCTTGTCGCCTTGTTCTTACCTCAGTGCAACCTAGTCACATCGCCCTGGATTCCATCCAGCTGGTAGGTCGGCAAAAGTGTTGCCGTGTGCTACCTTATCTGACATCTTTACGACTATTGTCGCTTAAGTTGTTGATGGCACTTACAAATCCTCTGGTGGGGTCTCCACAAATTCTCTCACCCACTACATATGCACTTCTACCGTCATGCTATAATTTATCATCCAGCAGTAGAAAACAAGATATTTACCCATTGGGAAGGGGTTCGCTTTCCTATGCCAACAATATAGCGCCCCGAGACTTCCCCAAAGGCGAAAGAGGGCACAATACTAGACTAATATATGTATTGGCGACATAGAGGAGGAACTGAAAGATCACTAATATGCCACCCAGCGGAAGTACATAGGTGTCCCGTCACTATGACCGAGAGTTAAACAACCAGTGTTACACAGTAATGCTCCCATTACCTGTGGTTTGATGACACCAAAATTTTTTGGTGTCTACAAATTGAATGCGCTGTTGTCAAGCAACTAATAAACCAGTCAAAATAAATAATTCGAATTCGGTTACCACATTAGACACGTTCCCTTATCTTTTTCACATCTATGTTCAGTCACCTGCTAAATCTGCAGCAATCTCAAGTCTACCGATTAAATCGCTGCACATTGTGACAGTAAATGGTAGCTCATTCTCTCACTAGTGTCCAAGCCGTCTGACTACCCAGTGGGCAACGTCGATTCCGTAAAATTAGGAGTTTCTACTGCCACCCGGACGAAAGAATGCGTTGAAGTACATCCCCCCACCTCATATTAAACAACTTTTAGAGCAATTTAACGAATTTGTATGTTCATGGGCTGCCTAGTCTGTTCTGTGCTTCTTCTGGATGCATAACTCTCATTAATATTTCTAGGACATTTTAGGTGCGCTATAGGTGCCACAGTTTAGGAATTCTCCCAAACCTTTTTTTTGCGAGGCTATATGAATCTACACGGGTTCAGAGGATGCTCTAGGTTTGTAGCCCTTTCTAAGAAACGCAGCAACAACAATAATGTCAGACTTCACTAGATGAGCACTTATGGGTGCATTAACACCTCGACTTTGATGCGGTTTCGAAATCCACCTTGTTTATGCCTAACGGCGACTACCTTAACATAAACAAAGCGCAGTTTGATGGTTAGGTCAAAAATTTCGGCCCGTTACACTCGCCGTAAAGGACACAGCCTCCTGAATCCGCCGCAAGCACGAAATTCAGCCCATTTTTGAGGGGTTAGTGGACTCACTGCTGCGAAGCATACCCAAATTACCTTCGACTTGCAGTAATCCTTGAAAAATCAGCAACCGTCTCAGCGCTAGCAAAGAACGAAATTCAGCATAGTCTATAGAAAAAGAAAGTGGATTTCTCAACGGACCAACTTCCCAGTTCTTAAGATATTGGATTGGGTTTTATAACTTGGCTTTTAAAGGAACTCGGGAAGCAGTTCAACTGGATTAGGAAAATATCTTTTCGAGCATGTTGGCATGGGGAATATTTAGCCACTCTACGCTGTAAAATTTGTCTGAACATTCCGTTTTTGCTCGAAATGGCTATTATGGAGGCCATCATGAAGTTCACATGTGTGAAGATTCCACCTGACAAAAGTGCCTGAAGGTCCTGTTTCGATTCGCAAGGTCGCAGGTCCGAATTGCATGAGCGAATTAGGGAATAGATGATGACCAAAGCAGCTTCCGTAGGTTCTCTTAAATATTTATTGCCTAGGAGGTGTGAAATGTGTCAGGTTCTTGAAAGCACCTGGTACACTTTCCCAGAAAGCTTCTATTCCGACAGTCTTGATCATGTCGAATGAAATGGAATACCAGACTCCGAGAGAGAATAAATGACAATTTAGAGCCGGCACGGTTTCAGTGTGCTGTGATAAATGGCAATTTGATAAAGGAAATCCGTAAGCATAAAACACGGAGTCGGAATCCCCTTCGGAGCGACTTGGTATTTACATTACTAGTTGAAAGCTAGCTTTGGTGTCCAAAACAGGGCTATAGGTCCACACACATTTTAATACGAAGTAGGTGAGATCATTCCCAAGCGGCGACACCTTGGGCCTGGGAAATAATGGACAAAATAAAGCGACTCGTTGAAACCATAAGTACATATCAATTGAATAGAGTTGAGTCAACAGGAGCAAAGACTAAATATTCAGGTCTGACCACATTCCCAACATGCTTTTCTATGCATTTTCGCACCACTTCCGTAGATCACACCGCATTTTAGGCCGCTGTGATAGGGGAGCTGCAGAGGAGAGGGGCAAACAGTCCCTGATTCTTGAATCCCTCGCTTACATTTTTAATCCACTTAATTCCTTCCACCTGGTGCTTTTTCCCTTTCAAGTATTCCAATTCCCGCAACGGTAGTTCCCTTTCAGCTAATACCCCTTAACTGGCCATCAAGCCGATTAGAACGTTTCAAGATTCAATAAACCACTTTAGAAACAGCTCAGAAAAAGGTTGTCATCGTTTCCACTAAATCGGAGTAACGGGAGCCAAGCACTCCAAGAGTGGTGAACCAAGTGAGCCCGAAAATCGTGTCTTTGGGTTGGATTCACAGGCGCATGAATAGGTATTATGATTAAATTTATGTCTCGCATTGCAGTTTCCACCAGTTTATGTGGGATTTCAGAAGCACTGGAGATTTGTCAACCCCTGCACTTTGTGTTCTCAGTGACGTGTTGAAATCCATCAAACAGAGATCAGATAAAGGCAGCTCGACCCGTCACATGGAGCGGTCACAATACTTTTGTTAAGAAGACTCACAGACTTATGCATTCCAGCTTCAAAGGCAGCAGAGCAGTACAATTTCGAGCATATATTTTCAAAGATCTATGCAAAGGCAATGTTATGCAAAGGCTACAAAAGGGGATCAGTTTCCACGGCTTATAGGATGGTCTGAGCAGCAGGGGCGTCTGTCAAACGGGAAGTTGAGGAGGATGATTTCATTTGAGAAGTAGGGAAGGCAGACAGGGCACTTGTCAACTCTGAACAGCGCTTCAATATGAGATCCTTTGACAGATTTGGGCCAGCGGAGTCCTTCAGGGAAGCAAAAACAATCAAAGGTGCGCAACAGAATGGTGTTTAAGCTAAAACGGGACTTTGGATTTCCCGAACCCTTCAAAGTGGTAAGTCACCGCGACAGCACTATGTATACCAAGTGCGTCCTCTTACCCCTTAATGGCTGACAAACACATACAGAATAGGCCAATCAGGACGGTGGGGAATGGGTAGAATCGGGAGTCGCGGCTCTCGAACTCGCAAGGAAGACTTCAAGCATGGTACAGTGATGAGACATAAGTTCAATCGGCGGCAAAAACACTTTCATATCGGTTGTGGTAACACTTTCAGCGCAATCCACCCAATTTAGCGCCTGGAGGGCCTGATCCCCTATACTCGATGCGTAATCTGTCGTTAAATTGCACAAAAGTTTATGCTTCCTGTGGAAAGGGAAAACAAAATCACACATACGGAATTTCAAAAAATTTCGTACAAGACGGCTGCTAAGATGGAGTGAGTCAGCCGTATTGACAAATCCTTCGGAGGTGTTGGCTACACGCGAGGATAAGGGCGTAAATGTGGTGGAAAATGGGGTGACGGAAAGCAAGCAATTTTTGTTCCTTGAAATTGGCTTTTACCTTTGAAAGCATGAACACCCCCGTTTGGTTTGAAGATGACTAATGCAAAGAAATGCATTAAAGGCATTTAAGACTGAAGAGAATGAAAGTTAATTGCAATGAAAGGTGACCCGGAAAAGCCACCCAGTGTTGATGAAAGCGGGCACGCGTGACCTCAGATTAACCAGGACGTGCGCAGCGAAATCCCAACCTTCGAGACCTCATTACGAGGTTTAGTACGCTTCATTGCGGATGTATTCACACTCCAAAATTAAAAAAAAGAAACCTAATCAATCTAAAATGCAGGAGGTCGTTGAATTCAAGTTTTAGACTCCCTACGCGCCAGAGCCGAGAGGTGCCAGTATGCCATTGCTTGCCGTTTCTCAAAAGGCGTGTTAAGTCGCTCGAATGCAACTTCGAAATGTTGTTCGGTGAAACCGCAATTTCATTGTGTCATCTCAGAATATAATGTCACGCGTTTCGCTTATTGTTCTCTCCTGGCTAACCGATTGTCAAAAATGACACGTCGTGTCGTGGTTTTTTTTGATAAACCTATTACTAATATCATTCACTCCCATTCCACTTTTTACATTCGTAAAATACTTTAAAAAATGACTTCGCAGGTTGATTTGTTAAATTCAATTCAATTATTTTGTGCCCACACTCAAAATTTAAGGTGATGTTGTAAAAGATGTTTAAGTGGATTTGGTCGAAGGAAATTTAGTAAAGAGAAAGGTAATTCCGTCACTCGACAGGACTCTGAGCGGGCAAATCAGTGAGAAATTGACTGAGCTATTCACGGCATACCCATAATCGCAAAGGGAACATAACCACCAAAAAACCCACTCTAGGTGGAACAGAAAGCCGGGGAAGGAGGGGCTCACCCAAGCCGCAGGACACAGTTCGTAGGCCTGTGCAAGCAGTTCAGCAAAGCATGGTGCGACATCTGTAGCACGTGCTTCCTCTGTTCGTTCCTCCTCCGCCTCCACACACTCCACCGAGGAATGCGCCCGAGGCTGTTGTGACGCGGGCGGAGCCTGCGAGGTGCTGGCAGCAGCGGCGGCTGCAGCGGCAGCAGAGGCACGCGACTGCGCGAATGAGTGTAGTCGATAAATTTGTCGTAGTGTCTCCACGCTCACTCCACCCCATCCACCACTTATTTCCTGCTGCTGCGTCCGTTCCTTTTGCCGCGACAGCCACAAACGCAGAGTTGGGTGGATTAAGCTGAAGGCCCGACGCGCCAAAAAAACGCGGTCACCTTCGCTTAGAAATCCACGTCTACAAAAGCCGAAAACACGAATCCATCCCAAGGAGAGCAGAATACTCGTTCAAGGAAGGCGGACTCACTTGTCTTCGGGTGGTTGTTTACGAAGCTGATGGAAAACCTGCAGCATACGGTTCCAGTCGCCACGTTTGTTGAGCACCTCCAGCACCATCAAAGTGGAGCGATACATGTGTGCCGCGAAACTGCCACTACGATCGATGTCCGCTGTGGGAATTCGCCACACACCCTTTAATTAATCATAAAATGAACAAAAAGATTCATCCTTAGGTACAAGACCCGTCGATGTCAATGCGTTTATTTGAAAAACTACCGCCTCAAGAACCGATTGTATCCTTTGCAACATGGGATCTTTGGTTATGCATTTGTTCACTTAAATCCGTTTTTCACCGTCCTAACTGAAGCATATTGCATCAATGGTTAAACTTCCAATTAAAAGCATTCCATAATCAAAATACAGCGAAATTAATTTTCCAGTGCCCTCACTAGAAACACGCTCTATTCAGAGGTATCTCATTATTTAACGTGAAGATCGGTTTTGATAAAAAGGCAATTTTCTTTGTGAGGCCTTTTTCATCGCTGTTAAGGTGCAGTTGCCCAGCCTCGTTCTGCTCTCTCCTACAACAACTTTAAGGATACACTTTGTAAGCCCAGTGAAAGATTTTAACCTCGAGGATTTAAAACGTAGGCTAGCAGCTTATTGGGTGTGACTCCAGATTTAAGGTAGTATGAGTCCCATCAACAGCTAATGATTCAAAAACGCCCCGAGCTTTGGGAAAACTAGGCAAAAGGCAAAGTGCTCCCCAATTCCAAATGCATGCACCTGATTTTGCTACTTCACATTACCATTTCAAGCCAGTGTATCATGTTCATTTGAATAGTTCGAATTTTTCGAGATACAATCCGTTTCAGCGCTCACTTCCCTATCCAATGACCCATTTTGGGACGGAGTAAAGCCTAACTTACGTGAAAGAAGTTACTCTGACGCCTGTCCTTGAATAGACCACCATACTCAACTTTAGTCACGTGGTCAAATGGCCCCATCAGTATTGCCATGGCTTTGTCCAGATCCTTCAAAAGACAAGCAATAAATAAAGAGATGTAGCTTGCTAGTACTGAAAGTCACTGAAAGCGCTGGACCCACTTGCATTGAAGGTTGGTTCAGATAGAGGTGCGCTAAACGGTACATCGATTTGTAATGCAAGGGCAACCGACGCAGAACCAACTCTAGGGCCTCTCGACAGTACTCCACACACCTTTTCCAGAGATCTAAAGAGATGGTGATTTTGCTGTGTTTAAGCCCACCTAAATCAGAAACTGAAGCAAAAGAGGGTCGTGAGACGACCTCCACTGCAACCTCGGGATCGCTCTGCGGAGGAGAGGTGCCAGAGACTTCCACGGAGGTCTCAGGGACGCCACCACTACTGCCACTGCTACCAATAATATTTTCTAGTCTTGGCATCTTTGCTGCCGGTTCTGGTAGCAAAGAGGGCCGCTTTCGACTTCGAATCTTTGCTCTGCGTGGAGGAGAAAGAAAAACAGATGTTCTGATAATTAGCCGTGCTTATAATTAGTAAGTAGAAAATTCAGCACGTCGTACGAGGCTTTAGCAGGCTCTGTAACAAATGCGGATTGGGTCAGGGAGTAGAGAGCCTCGCAGATCTGCCGCAGAGGCAGAGGGGATGGTAAGGAGGGTTCGGGCTCACCAGCTGCAAGGAGGACCTTCAAAATAAAGGCGTGGGTGCGGTAGAACACCTCAATCGACTCCACCGCGAGATGGGGCAATTTGTTGTAGACGATGATCTTCTTCGGATACTTAGCGCCTGCCGCACGCAAGACATTTGCAGTGCGCTGATAGTTGTTCAGCACACGCATCACCCAATCGGAGCGAGTTTCTAGAAATCACGATAGTCAAAGAGGCTTTCTGGCTTTGGAGTATGCTGCATAACTTTGAAAAGGTACTAACACGAAAAAAAATACAGCCAAATATGGTAAGATCGGTGCTTTTTTTTCGATTTAAGAGTAAGACAAGAAAAATATAGAATGACATATTGGAATCAACACAGATTCAGCTAAACAAGAAGTTAAATCCGAACAATGTGAAATAGCTCACCTTGCAGGTGATGTTTTTTCTCATTCTCCTCGCGGAAGAGTGCTCCCGGACCAGCCTTCTCTTCACATTTGGTGAGCATATAGTGGTAGAGCCACTCTTCGTCCACAGGTGTCGATGTCACTGAACTCGCCTCACCACCGCCACCACTGACGGCGGAAGGTGAAGCGGATGAGATGGAAAGGGGGCTCGGTCCCGCCACTGCCGCCTCGTCTGCCGCCACGGACGGTGACTGCACTTCTTTCTGTGCTACCTCAGGCGAGGTGGAGCGCCTGCGCTCCAGACGGAGTGCCTGACCGTAGGAGCGATAGGCAAGGGTCAGCATCCGTCGGCGCCACTGCATGCACACCCGCATATGCGTCTCTTGAAAGGGTCGACTGATAGACTACAAGGTAGAAGGAGGAATGAACGACTAAGGTGGGGCAAACAGCCCATAAATAATGTAGAAAGGGACTTGCCTTCTTGATGAGCCTGGCCGCATAAGAGTGTAGCTGGTAGGCGAGACAGCCACGCTCGGTAAGGAGAGTGGTGAGGCGCGGCTGAAGCTGCAGCGCCAACTCAAAACAGCGCAGACAGGATGATACCGCACGTGAGGTCACTCGTTCTGTCTTGGGGTCGATCTGGATGCATACAGTCGGTGCAAAAACACCAATTATCATTTTACTAAGCCATATTCGTAAATTCGCAAATAAAATGTTTTAACAGTGATGGTCCACAGAACACACATAACGAATTTTTTGTTCATACACCGGCAAATTTAACTAACTGAATGATATTTGTTGAGGCTGCAGTGCACATGACTGTGGCAGTTGAGAGTTCAAATCATTAATGCAAGGGAAGGAATCAGTCAAAAGTGAAGTGCTGTTTTCATTTAAAAATTGAAAAAAAACAGGAACATGTGTTGATCCATGGCATCAGAGCGGTAACACCTTTACCACTGGGAAATTTCCCCTTTGCAATCACGACCAAAACGCATGATAAGGGATAAATTTAGGCTAAGCATTCTAAAACAAGCTACTGAGTACTTTGCTGATAATTATGACAGTTGAAAACCTGATAACTGTCTAAACATGCAAGCCAAATGGTATTAAATGGCTGCTACTACGTAATGATTAAGACGAGATTCATTTTTAAATGGTAGCCACAGCATCATTTCAAGCAGAGTTGCTAGAATGCAGTCATAATTATAAGGAGAAAGAAATGCATTGCATTCAAGGATTGAAGTGTAACAAAGAAAAGTAAGTGATAGTGGAAAAAAAGGAAAGGTCTTTTAATGGTGGGTCCAAAAGGCTATAGAGTCAGGTGGATTTCTCCATAAAGTTGAGACCAAAATAAAACAACTGCAAGAGCCAGTCCTACCAGCAATTCTCCTCAAAAATAATCTGACAATTTAATCATTAGTGGTAACAGAAAGTGAACCTGATCATAAAGGAGAGCTGTCCTGACTACTATTACTGGACGCCAAAACTTAACAAACCTTAACTTGACGTAAGAAGGGCATGTGTTGGGGATGGACGAACCTGTGACGGCCCCCAACAGAGGAGTTTCAAATGACGTTTACCTTTGGCACCCACCCCAGCCCCGCGTTCCACAGGTACGAACCACCTGGAATACCTCACAGAGGAGCTGCATACGCGATACCTCACCTCACAAAGACATGACTGAACAGCAACGATGTGAAAACAAAGCAGCAAGGAGTAACAGACACGAAACCTCATCCCTACGAAACCATTTTAAACCTCGTCCCTCATCCAGTAACTCGAATTTTTCACCGATATTCTTACGATTAGTGATGGTCACACGATGTAGGTAGCACATTCCTCTTCCCCAAATACGGTTCCCAAGCAGGACGAAATTCTATATGTAGTGGAATTTGTGGGGAGGATCAGTGACGTTGCGGTCAAGTATCTTCTCGGCTGAACGCAAATTCGATGACTGGCGAGAGTGATTCGTGAGTGATTTTCCCACAGCACCAACTATGTTCTGATGGCCGATGCGGGAGGTTAACCGAGTGTAGCGCCCAGGGCGGGACTTAGGAGAGGAGAGGGGCTATGCGGTGCTTTGATCGTTTGTTTAACCCCAGGTGTTAGTGACAGGCCACTGAGGGCTCCGCTATTGTACTTTTGTCTAGTGGCATGACTCCCGAACCATATCAGTAACCTTTCATCCTTCCTCTACGTCGGCAATACATATTCTGCGCCAGTATTCTGCCTTCTTTCATCTTCAGGGAAGTCGCGAGGCACCACGTAAATAATTTCCATAGATGAGAATTCCTAAAAGATTGATGCTATCAAGGAAAGTTAGTGATTTGCACATTCGCGCTTACATTCAACGACGGCTAGTGCTCTCATTTGTTTACTGTCACTAGCTATCAGTCACATATGTATTACTTCCCGATTTCCTTACTGGACTCCGAAAGCCACACATTTGGGATACATTTAAACAAAAGAAAATGGATAGAATCGAAAAGGAAGGCTACAATTAGTGGTAATTGTTTGGTCACATTAAAACACTAACGCGTCCCTTGGTTGGGGTAGCCCACTTTCCTTCGAGATACTCTCGGGGAAAACGTGAGAGTATAAAAACAAAAGATGCTAATAGCATCATATCTAACACATCTGGAGTGATTTGAAGCGACTATGATAATGACATGAAAATAAAAATCTCCCCATTGCAACCGAATGAAATCTGAGCATTAAACCGAACAAAGCATCGACAAGATGTCCCTTTCCAAATTTCTTCTACATATTAGACAAAAGAAAGAGGCACCTGAAGTACGCAGAGGGAGGATACAACTTACCACATTAAGAATTTGCTCTAGGTGGCTACTGTAGATGAGAGCTAAAGCTGCCCAGCTGTCAGCATGGTGCGGGGCCACTCGCAGATCCTGTTTGTAGTAACGTATTGCAAGACTGGAGAGGAGAAATATTTAAGATACATACGATCAAGCACTAAAAATACCGGTTCAAACATAAAATTCCCATTACTCACATCTCCACGACACCCGGTCAATGCACTACAGTGGATGAATCCCTGCTAAGAAAGACCTAATGACCACCCAACCACGTTTCATCCAAAAGACGTTGTTAGAATCGTTGATCCTGGATCGCAATAATCTCACGTTCGCTACCAGGACATCGCAGAGGGAAACCCACCACAGCAAGCCAGATAATTTACCATTCTCGCATGATACTGAATGCCACTATTTTTGGTTTCCTTACCAATCTAATTTATTTAGCGTCAATTAAAAGCCACAAGGGCAGAGGTGAGGGAACTGGGGTATCATACATCTGTGACTGATGGTAAACGTGTTTACCTTTTAAAAATAAACATTTAATTGCCATCCCACAAGCTCAGAAACGTGCCTCCTGCGAATTCAGCACCTTCCACAAAACAAGCATAATTCCGATAGGTCCAAGACAAATGCACTACCACCCGTTTTAGACAGAGGACTATTTAAAAGTGTAATTACATATATCTACCGTAATAAAGGAAAAATACTCGTACACAAATGTACCAACCGATTTATCTAACAGGAAATGAGAGTGGCTTACTCAAAATTGTTGTTTTTTGTATAGTAGTCCGCGAGAAGGTAATACATAAGGTTCAGCATATCACTAAAAACAACGGAAAAGCACTGAGAAAATGCATTTAGATATATTATCTCTGCAGAGAAAAACCCAGACCCAGTAATCTTCGAAGACTGAAGGTGAGATTACACTGCTCAAATCCAATAGAAATAGACAGTAACTCAACACTGAATCGATTCAACATTAAATTCATTACAAAAATCCAGTTAACGTCGACACTGCTGATGAATCTGGAACGCTAAATTTGATGAGATAAAGAAACTTCAAAAATATATGGCCATCGGTCAGACACATCCGACGCGGGTAAGGCAATGAGGGTAAACCTGAGATAGTGCATCTGCTCGGGCAAGGGAGCGTGCATCGTCATGCAGGAGTCGATTCGCCCCTCTGGAATCAGGAATTCTTCGTAGGCCTTCGGCATCAGCTTCACTGCCTCCCTGAGCCAGTTTGCAAGCTACGGAGCGGGAGAAAATCACACCTTATTCCCAATTTACAGTAAAACCTTTTCGCGGAGTGTATTTTGTCTTAATTTCACATTCGACTATACAAAGCTTTATCATCAACGCTAGAGATATGGAGCTCTGGCATTGACCTCTCGGCCTTTTTATAGGTTGAAAAAAGGCCTATTTCCAGCCACACATTACCTATGAAGTACTTAGAAATAACCCAAGCTCAGCATTTTATCATTTAGTAAACGGAAATTCTGAACTTAAGGACCATTGACACTGTTTTCGCGGTTCCCTCTAATTGACTGCAGCCGAGAGAGATGGAAGAAAGTACCTCTGTGGAAATTGAGAGAGATTTGATACTGTCATACTCAGGGACCATGGTCGGACGATAGAAGACGAAGGCAATTTCGATGAGTTGCCAATCCTGAAAAAGAGAACATATAGAAAGTAAGTAATTTTAAGTTGAGGCTAAATGGTAATAAAAATTGGAAAATAAAGGCAAAATGATAAGCGAAACCATAAAATGACAAACAAGTAATGATAAGTAGGATGATCATAAGTGAAATGCGATCAATTCAAGTCAAAGTTATGCCAATGCGATAATCTTCTGCGACGAGCGACCCTTGATTTTCCTTAAGGAAATGTGCACGGAATGTAAAGATGAAGTTGAGTAGGATAATTTACAATAACGAAGTTTTTTAATGACCAACCACTTCGAAATGGAATTTGACGATGATCACGAAACGTGTCTAAAATAAGCCCCATATATTTAAAACAGCTTTCGACCATAAATCAGCATACCATCGAAAAAGAAAGTTTCAGAATTTCACCTTTTATAGCATTAACACTACGTCAACGGACCCAAGTCCTAGTGATTGAGACAATTAAGAGCAAAAGGATGGCCAGAAAGGAAAGCCATCCAAAGTGTTTCCAGAAATGAGAGGCGATAAAGCAACTGGCTTGTCTAACTAGAAAAAAAATCTTGAACAAAAGAGAAGAAATCGAAAAAAAACATAAGTATTCGAAGGACAACGGGGAGCTTGCTTGTCAGCTCGTCAAAATGATGAAAGGAGAGATGTCTAATTCAATTCAATAGCGAAATACATTCAGAAACCACGTTAAGCTCCAGTCTTCATTACTATGGAAGAAATTTAACTGAAACTAATCATTAATAACGTTTCACAAAGTGCAATCGCAATAGCCACTGAGGGATGAAGAACGTGATTTTCATTAGGGCTTGGGAACATGGACTGGAGGAGGACCTGACACAACTATGCATAAAAAAATGAAATGCACCAATTGATTTACCAGCGCTGAAGGTCGAGCTCCCAACCACCAAACACCAAGATTGGTCGAAGGACCGCTTAAATCAATGACATGTTCCTTGACGGATTCGTAGAAGAAGGCCCTGTCGGTCAACCAAATAGGAGGCCTCGGCACCACGCAGGAGGGTGGCATTGGGATAATAGTTGAAGGCAGAGCCGTAAATGTAGGCACCTCAACCACCTCCACTTCCTCCAAAATCTCGTGAGACTTGTAGGCTGGCTCCGGCGGTACCGCTGCTTGCTGTAGGAGAAGCAGTTACCACTACTTGCGTATAAAAGCAGAATCCCATTTTGAACTCCAATTAGACAATGATAAAAATAAAAACTCAAGTCTCAACGAAATTGAAATCAAACCCAACGAGACGGCAGCAAAAATAATTTCAATATCGCGGATGGTAAAATTTCTACACCAACACTCGAAAGCTGCAGATCAAATATGACCGTCGCAATGCAAAAACATGAGAGGATTTTTGAGACAGGCAAAATTCGATAACAGGTACTGGTGCTTCATTCCACGGCCAAATTGGAGAACAGGTTTGTAAAAGGCCAAATGTTGGCAAGAGAAAAGTTCCTATAAATGGACACCTCTACCTAGAAACGAAAAATTGTTTACCTGATCCATGATGGGTAAGCAGAGTTACCACGTTTCAAAATGTCCAATGTTTAAAACAAATTTATAAACTTCTATTATTGTCAACCTTGAGCCAGGTTAGAGTAGATTACCAGCGAATATGACAAAAGGACTTTAGATCTGGGGCCCTACTACCAATGTTTCACTCATCTATTTCAAACGAGTAGAATCGAAAGCCAATTGTGATATCCTGGCAAAAACAGATCAAAGAACTGTCCGAACATTATCAGGACAAGTGCAAAAGCTGTTTAGGATGGCAATAGTTCACTAACAATAACTCGTATTTCAAGTTACGAAAACGAAGCGCTCCAGCAGAAAGAGCAAGAGAAAAACAACAGGTAACCCACCTTGAAGCGCGACGAGTTGAGACTGGATGAGGGGGAAGCAAAAGAGGAGACCTTACTAGAGTCATTAGTAGTGGTGGTGGTTGTAGTAGTAGAAGTGGACACAAAGGGGCGCGTCGGTAGACCACAGAGACAGTGTATTGCCTGTGCCAAAATCTCACCGACTCGAACGCTGCCGGATGGCCAGGCTTGAAGACTACCATCAGTCATCTCGGCTTCCAATTCCATCTTCTCCATCGACTGGTGAGCAGTATCAACATCGTCTTCATCATTGGTGTCCGTAGTTCCGAAGGCTCGGAGCCGGTGGTAGCCCTCGGAGAGGCATTGGAGAGTGCTAGCAACGGTAACAGCAATGCAGCGGAGATAGCGGAGGCCCAAAGGGGTGGAAGAGGAGGAACAGTGGAGAGTGGCTGTGAGAGGGAGGAGGTCGTGGAAGAGGTGAAGTAAGAGAAGGCTGGGTGGGGCAGTGTCGCGACCTCGGGCGCACCTGAGCATGCGGGAGAAGGGGTGGCCGCGCAGAAAGGCAAGAAAACCACACGCGACTCTGAAAATTAAGACGGAAAAAATGCTGTCAATGGTGCAAGGTGATGACGGCGGTATGGTCTGCTACAGTAACAATTCCTTTCGAGAAATCACAATCAGCAATACACGTCACGTACTAGCTACAAAAGCGGTTCGCATCCTTTGTACCTTTTCGGTTGGGTATTTAGGGAGCAGAGACATTAAGAGGGAGTTTGCTCCAAAAGGCATTCGAATTTTACGAATATAGTGTGGAACTTCGATACGACATAGACAAATTCAGTTGCTGATTTGACAGTCGGAAAAAGTGTAATAAGACTGCTTACGTTGTGCAGTAAGTAGATAAATTGAAAGAAATTACATGGACTGTCCGGAGGTGTATTAGCATCAAATATAAGGCTCAAAAACACACCAATTTCAGGCAAAGTACTTTACCAGAGTTTCAGACGAAAATAACTAAACACAAGGTATTTTGCTACTCCTTAACGCGAGCATACTACTGAATAATAGTGAGCGAGTCACAATTCACAGAGAAAGACTTCCCAGTCCTAGCAGAAAAAGGAGTCTGATTCAATGCATCTCCTTGAATTATATTTTCAAAGCCTTAAGACATGGTCATTTGTAGTACTCCAATTTTTAGTTTAACTTTCGGGTTTGATAACAGGCCACTAAGGGGCTCCACCGCCGTATCCTGCCAGTAGCCTCAACCCGCCCTAGTGTTAAATTCTCTTTCGCATTCAGAAAAGTACCAAGTATCGAAGTAAACTTCACCCTAGGGGATGAATATGCTGTTCTCGACCACTGAGTGATGGATTTTAGCGTGAAGGAAGAAGAGCATACGTTGCGGATGGACAAATCTATGCTAATCCTCAATAGACCTGAAAATAATATCGATCTTTGGCAACTATCCCAATGCCATGCTTGGCAAGAATGCTACTGACAACCAAAGTGACACTAGCCGTTACGGAGCCGTCTACGCTACCCGTAAAAAGATATCAGTTAAGTTACCACAGTCCTACTAGCTGGATGGAACCCGAATAGATATATCTGGGCGGGGCTGAAAAAGCAACAAATTGGCAATAAATAATCGACACAAAACTGTCCCCGCGGAACCACGTTGAACCCCATCTTTTTCTACAAGCCCTACTTGTAGGCCAGTGCTCCTACGATTAACGATGAACACGCGTGATAAACACATTCTCCTTATAGCCCAATACAGTTCCCGAATGGGACCAAACTTCATATTCAATGAAATTGCCAGGAGGAATCAGTGGCTGTGCCGTCAAATGTCCTCCCAGGTACGCGCAAATCCGATAAATTGCGTGAGTGGTTCATGTGTTTTTTTTCACGGTACCGACCACATCGTGATGGTCGACGCAGGAGTTTGACCAAAGGGGAGCGTTGAAGACCACTCAAAAGTGGGGGGAGCTATGTACTGCTTTATTTGTTTGTTAAGCTCTTGGTTTTGGTAACGGACCATTTAGAGGCTCCGATATTGTACCTCACGCAGGTAGCCTGGCCCTAGGGACGTGGTAACAGCCTCAATCCCTTCTGCGTGTCAACCCATACTCTGCCCAAGTGTTACGTCTTCTTTTATCTTTGGAGAAATCTCGAGGCGTTATACTTTAACAATTGCAAGCTTTGTAGAAACTTAAGGACATCAATGACCAAGCATGGAATCAGATTTTCAAACCATTAGTTAATCGAGGCTGATTGCGCAAAAAGACTATTAAGATGAATTCAGAGACTATGATGATGTTACAAACACGTAAAACACGAGTACACGCGCTTATTTTCAAAGGTGGAAGCAAAAAAAATCGCACATTTTAGGTCTGAAAATAATGCTGTCTTTCTTCTAGAGGCAGAGCATACTTTTTTTCCTGAAAACACATTTACAAGTGTCCGCCAGGAGCATATCTCCTGTGCAATGGCCCAACCAAAAGTGCCGTAAGCACTCACCTCTGGTCAGTGTCTGATCTACCAAGGTTGTAGAGTGCTCGATAAATGGCCAACTTAGAATGCAAGAGATGGATAGGGAAACAGGATTCTAGTCTGAAATGAAAAAGAGTAAACTGAAATAAATCAAAGCACAAGGCAGACTACAAGCAAACAGATTGATCAGCAATTGAATAGACGGAGGGAATTGTAGGTTCGAAATTTATAGAATTCGTTAAGTTTGGGAAGATACCTGTCAAGAATCTCGTACATAAATGCAATGAATTCGTAGGAAAGTTCGGGAACTGGCAGGCCAAAAGCGCCCGTGGCCAGGAGCCGCCATGCAAAAGTGTCGATGATGAGACGAAGAGTTTGACAAAAGTGTCCAAATGTTAGAATGAGGACCTTGTCTCCCGGCTGTCTGAAGGTGAAGATGCTTTTGGAACAGAGCGACTCTAGAGTGAGCCTCCTGGCGAGCGCCTTAGCCTTCGGATCAAAAGACATTTCGCTGCCTATGATGTCCCAACATCTGAGGGTCAAGGGTAGAACGACGAAAAAAGTGGTGGAAATTGTGGCATTCGGTAAGACTATAGATGGAATCCTATTCATTCGTAGGAAAATGTGAAAATGCTTTTGTAGAACAGTTCAAAGACAAGTAGGTCCAAAGGGTTTATGAATAAAGAAATTAAGCTAGTGAAGCTCACAAAATGCACTGTTTTGAAAGACTTTAGAACTGAACATCGCAGGAAAGCAACTGAGAGCTCTTTTGAAGCAAAAGAGAATCAACTATGAAGTTTAAACTATTTTATCTATCCTGTAGCGATAAATTAATAAAAAGACTCATCAAATGTCATCGACATCCATGAAAATACAAAGGCATTCAAATTCTGTTTGGAAAAAAAAGTTTCAAGACTAGATAGGACAGTCACGATTGTTATTATTAGGTGTGGAGTAGCGTTAAAAGGAACATAAACTGTGGCAATCAAACCGTGGGAGAGAGGAAATAAACACTTACGTCTGCAGGAGGTCGTAGGCAACAGTGACAGTACGCCAAACGTCCTCAAGACCAGCAGCCGCATCCTCGGATAGGGGCAGAGTGGGAAGGCATGACAGGCGCTCGTCCTTCACGCATCTCACCGCCAGGAGGGCCAGTGTTTGTGTTGCCGTGCGCCAACACCGCAGCGCCAGTAACACCGCCTCCCTAGCTGACCCAGAATCACCGTGCAATCGCGACAGCCTCCTGTTGAGGGTAGTCAGAGGCTGGTAGAGCATTTGGCAGATGCGTGGAAGACCCTCCACATGCTGAATGTAGGAGGAAAAGGCTAGGTGACTCCGCAGTTAAGCCAATTTCTTATGACGAACAGATCAGAAGACTGATAACTATGCCGGATAGGTAAGCACGGAATGTCCAACTCCAGAGTTGATATTATCCCGCTTTAACTCTTTTTGGAAAACAAAATTAACGGGTGAACTTACCATTCCAAAATGCAACTGAATGTATTTTCCTTTAGAGAGAGCGGCAGAGTGGGAGTGGAGGCAGTCCTTAAGGGCCTTCATTAGTTTTGCAGTATCTTGCTCCGCCTCGCAAAGGTGCTGCAACCTCTCGCCTATCGATGCATCCTCCACCTCCGCCAACAACTCGTCGATTCGATCTAACAAGAGAGCGCAAATAAGCTTTACCGCCAAAAAGATAGCTCGAATTGCGAGAATCGTGGTCCCACTAACACTCAGAGAACAATCAAGGCATTCTAACAAACTGAGATGTGGCGCCATGCAAATTTGAAAAAAAACGGGATGAGAGTGTGTGAGCACAGGCCTCTACACGACAAATACGGAAGTCAACAAGTTCGAAGAAAAATGACCTCATCGGGCATAGTTGCAGAGTTATGATACAGCGAAAATGAATGGAATCGATGTAAATAAGCGCTAGTAACAGTTTCTTGGAAAAAGACCTGCAATTCTCACCAAGGGTGATGTAGCTATCACGGAAGGAGCACGAACGACGAAGTGAACCATGTTTGGTGACAAATTCTTTCATCTAAATGAAGTGTGTTGAAGAAGACCGTGACAAAGAGAGTACCTGCAAGAGGTAGTCCTTCATTGCATCATATTTATGAGCAACCACACTCAGCTCGTAGTTGATCCACAGAACTAAAAGAGGTAATGGTGATAACTGCAAGTGAGCGAACCATACTTCTTCCATGAAAAACAGCGGATTCCGGAGCTTCCTCTGGGAAAAGAGAGACCAACTCCGTCACCTTGTTGAAGTCGGGGATCGATATCGTCTCCTCAGGTCCAAGAAACCTATTAACAGGGTCGCAACTATGATAAATAATTTCGCATATTTATTAACTGTGATTGATTGAGAGGAGACGTAAAAGGGAAGTGGACGAAGGCATGAATTACATTTTAAGTGGACTTTAGCTGTTCCCATGTGAACATTATATCCCCTTTTATTAACAGTTACATAATAGTGAAACAAACAGTTCTGTCAACTTTAAATTTAAAACCCAGATCAAAAAACACCGAATTACCACCAGTTTTGTAATTCTGGCTTGGGGCATTGAAGGCGCAACTCCATTGTTTGATCACATCAAGCCAAGGTGACAATTTCCCAAGTCAAAAGATATTTTCGGGTAGCATCGATGCTTCATCGCAGCGACACCAATATTAACACCACTTCACCCCTTATCAACTGGTTAAAGTGATGTCAGATATCAACTTAGACGTAGAAGTAAGAGTGAAGACAATGATGCTGCTACTGGAACCCACCAGCAGTAAAAACAACAAGCCAATTCCCCTCTTCAAAAGTTCTTAGGTAGCAGAACTCCAGACAGACCTATCCGAGTCGGATCGGAGAGCCTGTGACAATGCCTTGAGTTCGAGGTCCTCAGAGTCAACAGCACCAGCAGGGAAGGCGGTGAGGCGGCGCTTGGCCGAGTCGGCGGCCTTGCTACAGACAGCCAACGCGTCTAGACGCGCTTCCGCGTAGGCGGTATGCAGATTGGTCAAGTGCCATAAACTCGGACACCGGCGCAGACGCAGAAGATCGATGGGAAGGACGAGCTCCTCCGTCGGTGGACAGACTTCTGCAATCGCATAACGAACACGAAAAAATGGAACACATCCAATTTATGTAGTTTCGCACTAAGCTAGCAACGATTATTTTCCAGTAATGTTACCATTTCTCGTCGGAGTACTTTATTTCAACTGTAGCGCACTGCTGCCAGTGCTTAGTGGGTCTTTAAGAGTACCTATTTTCATGGAGGAAAGTTACAAATTTCTGCGGTACTTCATTGGCCATTGAAATGCGTAAGAAAAACCGAAGTAGAATAGTGCTCTGAACGTGCATATTCCTAATCCCTGTTTCCTGTTCTAAATATTGCCACCAAATAACGTCCCTACCTACCAATCTGCTCGTTTCAAGGGAGTGAAGGCCAATGAGGAAAGGATAAACGTCGAACTTTTACAGCAGATTAATGATGGATTAATTGAACTAGTGTATGATGAAATCCTGAGTTTAGGCTTGAACAATTCATCTGCAGCACCATGCTTTGCGAAGCAAGATTAAACTCCTAAAAGACCTTAAATCGACTTTAACGAAACATACTCGGTAAGGCTGGTATAAGAAGCGGTGGAGTGGAACACAAAAAATGAAGTCATGCATCAGTCTTGAAGAAAAGGACGGCATTCCAGGTTGCATAGAGAGAAATAGATTCAGCTACTATTTTGCGTTAGAGAAGCCAAATCAAGTCTCCTCAGAGGCGCCTATGGAATTTTAATGATTGAAAAGACATGCCCCGAAGTGGACTATCGGTAAAAGAGAAATGCTAGGTCTTGAGTTGACCGTGTTCTCAAATTACCATCGTCCACCAACACACTTTACAACCATTACAAATAATATTAAAGCCATCATTGTAAAGCGCATTCGGATTTGTAAATGATGCCTTTTATAATGGTAAACTGTAAGGAACAGGAAGTGACACAATGAAGCACGAAATTTGGAAGTATTGCATTCCCCTCAAATGGGAAGATGCCCACTTCACAAACATGACAGTCCTTGGTGGGGACATCAGTGTTTATAATGCGGTGAGCCACGACATCATGGCTCATATGCTACAACATTCTCCTGTCAGAAATACTTTAAGAACATCCTTCTAAAATCATTTATGAAAAGTTTTATGACAAGAAATTGTTGGATATAGTGAAAAGCAATGGCCAGAGAAGTGTCAAAAGTAGTGAAAATCAATCAGATGAATGGAACCTTTGGGGGCATGACCAAACACAAGGTGTCTTAAAAATGTCGCCATCGATGTACGTGGCATATGCATACACTTCAATCTCCCTAGGTTATAATGCAAAGTTGCAAGTAAAGCAAGAATGATTGTGAGTTCAATTTCGCACTCCTCAATATTCGACAGAAAAAAAGTGCAAAAGTGCGCCTACTACCATTAGGATTTACAAGTTCACCTTCATGGAGCTTCTGGAATTCTTAAGTGTTCAGAGCACGAGAAGTTGCAATAGCGACAAAAAATGTATTCAAATTTCTGAATTTTGTCTGAAACAGTGGAACAAATTAAAAAATACCTTTAGAAAGGCTGTTTGGTTGCCAAATGGGGAGGCATGGACGGACACGAGCAGAAACAGCCAGGTACGCCGACGAAAACGATTGTGTCCTGGGAAAATAGATTTGACAAAGACATAAGTATAAGCTGTTGACCGGTTCAATAACCCGCTGTTGCAATGAAGCATCATGATATGGAGGTATTTATTTTAACTTACAAGGATAAATAGATTGAGTGGATGACAAAAAGCTTCTATAAATAACCGAATGTTCACACTTAATGACGTTAATAGAGGTGAAAATTCGTCACAGATGTTCAGCCTACAGCGAAACTAAAGCACACCAGAGCCTAGATATTTCTAGAGAAAGCGCTGCTTTATAATTGCCCATGCTGTTATTAGAGTACATTTTTATAAAGGAGATTTTTGAGGGAGACAGTGTAAGCATGAGAAACACACCATGGCTTGATATGAGCAGACATCTGCAAAAGTAGTGCTACGCCTAGCAGCACTACATTCGGTTTGTCGTTGGACAGGATGCGCAAGAACTCCGTCACCAGATCGCTTTCCATTACCACATCAGATGGCGCTGCATCATCGTCTTCACTCCCTAAAACGCGGTAAAAACTGAATCTAGAGAAATGAGTTGACAATAAAGAGAGAAGGTGGAAGGCTTACCTTTGGCAAGGTAACCTTCAAGCATGAGCTTTCCGGATATCACACCTTCCTGAACATTTAAGGCCTGTGTTTTCTCTGTCAGAAGGGCCAAGTCTCTGGGAAGGAAAGTGGGTATAGGGGAAAAGGAGGAATCGACGGCTGTGTGCTCCATCGACTAACCTGAAGCAAGGGGGCAGGAGAGAACGAAAACGCATGGCCTTCTCAACCCACAGCCAACGGGTGAGTTGTGCGTCAGCTGCAGCGGTGGAGGGAACGTGGGAAGCCGCGCACGGCGTGGAGGCAGCGACCACGGCAGCACCAGAACCAGCGGTGACGGCGTGGGCGTTATGGGAAGAAGGGGTAGTGGTAATCACCCCCGAGAGGCCGTGCGAAGTTTGAGAGATGTCGTCAAACATTACTGTTGATCGGCGGATACGCTTGGAAATTCTTCGACGCTCGTCCTCCTCTCCCTAGGAGAAGGCAAAGGCGTTGGCGCAGTTGAGAAAAACGGCTGACCGATTAATAGGTCGCGTATGCTGGTATTGGAGCATCAGAAGTAAAATCTTTATGTTAGCATACGATCAGAATAAAGCAAATGAAGTGGATAATCGGAAATAACAGCAAAAGCAAATTCAGCGAAAGCCTCTCTAAAATGCACTAATACAGTTAAAATAACATCAAGGACATTTTCCCACAGGCATGATAATGGTGATGCTGATGGTCCAGCGATGATTTCCCAAAGCTGATATCATAAATGGCAGTCCCAGAACTAGTCAGGAAGAAGGTTAATAAGTCCTGATGTCTAGCGATATGATTCAGGATAATCCGGATTCTGCCTTGATAACGAAGTTTCCATAAAACCATGTGTGAGACTCAATGTCACCAAAATTTAGCAAAGGAGAATAAATTGCTGATATCACAGTACTTTGTTTCGAACTAAATTTTGGAATAGGATGCGAAATTAACTAATGAGAGGCGAGGTTAGCTATTCGGAAAAACTAAACAGATTGCAGTGATAAAAAAGCTATGGGAATTAAAGCAGAGCACTCGAAAAGTATGAGAATATGTTTATGATATACAGAGGTAGGAATTTAAAAGTGGCTTTGAGTACCGCACCTAAATCGAGCTGTATCACTTGAGGTTTACTTCTCAGTGTTACATGATATGAATGAAATTAGAAATGAGCAATGGGTGAAATAGGGAAGAAAATTGCATTAAATGAATCCCCATATAGTCCCATACTTAGGATCGTGCAAAAAACGACGGGAAATGAGCAACTCGTTCTGAGAGACGACCGAGGTCACATAAAACTACCTAAATAGAATAAGTGTAGAGCCTACCCTGACACTGGTTGGTATTTGTTGAGCCTCGGTGAAGTCAAGGTGTAACTGATCACGCAGCTGAGATGGCTGCTGGGAGGAGTCGCCACAGGTGTCACAAGAGAGTGGTTGGAACGAAGCTTCGGAATCAACGTCAATGATAATCACGTCCGCAAAAGCAACTGCTTCTGCATCCTGCGGGTGCTGCCTGGAGGGGATTTGACACCCTTCGAAGAGAGAACGTAGATCAAGCATTGAGTTGATCGCCTAAAGAGGAGTTGCATATTAGGATAAATGTCACATTTATGCCGGAAATAAATAAAAAGCGATAATATTCTGGCTCTCATCACCTCAAAAGTGCGGAGCCAAATTCATACACCAGCCTAATCATAGTAAGTCAACTGCTGAAATCGTCTGATGTCAGTTACGCAAAAGACGGTCCGACCCAACTTCCAAAAAAACGTGTAGCCGCTTATGTGTAGAAAGGAACTAACCAGAAGATTCCAACATTCTGGGATGACAGGATCACAAATGAGTTATCTAAAATCGGCCACTGAGTCACATACCAATGGCATACTTATAGGGGTGCGCCATAACGCCCATTTTTTGTATATTAGGCCAATTGATAGATAACGCAGACGATCCTTAAAAATGGAAGAAATCGAATAACAAACCATTCGTTCAAACCAATGAGACTCAGTTAATATCCCTGGTAGAGCACAAATTCAGATTACCTAATTTCAATCTTACAAGTGATAATATTTTATAAATGCTGTGGATAAATTATGACTTGTTCTGGCATTAAATACGACATCATGATTCAAATGAAAAGCCCTTTTAGCAAATATCGAAATACTAATGAACCAAGTAGCATTTCCCAAAATGTCAACACAGACAGCTCTGGAAATCCATAGCGATTTTTGACGGGGAGATCTAGAGGAAGAGATGACATTTCGAAAGACGGTTTCTAAAAGGAAAGGAACTCCAACACCTCAAATATGCGACGGTAGTCACCATAACGACTGTTTTATACAGAGTACAAGACAGTCCTCCAATTTAGCTCCTACAGTTTCGACAATACTCTTGGTGCGATACCTTGCAAAGCTGTCGTTGTCTTGCAAAAGTGTTGAAACGCTCAACAGCGAGATTCCACATTATATGAGTACATCCGACTGCGTACAGAAAACCATCCAACCATAGATACAGGTAGACCGAATATCCCCGTTTTTTATGCGTCAACGGCCAGTACCGTCGGATGGCCATGGGAAAGGTAGCTTTTCAGCACATTTAAATGGTAAAAATCAGAGCAAAATGTTAGAGGTAGTATGGAATCTCAAACTCGTTACCTCAGAAAGTTAAATATTTCTAATTTGATTGCCGACTAAGGATGGTACCAACACTTACGCCTTCCTTGTTGAGTCGATCGAACATGTTGACAAAGGCACGGGCCAAGTGTTCCCACCTGCGAGAGAAAAAGTCAGGAGCCATTTAACTTCAAATATGAGGACTGGAGGGGCCTAGGGGCACGGGAAAGAACACTCACGAAAGTTTGGCTAGGGGTTCCGGAAACTTCACCGTCTTAATCGCGTCCGCATTCTTGAACTCATCTGACACTCGCATGTAACCCTCGCGAATCTTTGCAATGCGCTCGTCAGTCTTAAGTTAGATCGAGGAAAAGGTTTATCCGAAACCAAACCAAACCCGAGAAATTAGTGGGGCAGAATTCAACAAAAAAGGCCTGTGGGTCCATTATGGAGCACGAATAATTATAAGATTGTGATTAAAAGCGGCAAAAAACTTCACTTTAACATCAAGAATGGTGAGGCATTATAAATTCCAACACTCAAAATCGCTATGAGAATTATGAACAAGACGGGTAAATGGTTAGCTAGTGTTGGATTGAAACCCTAAAACACAAATACTTAAGACTTTACTGGAAAATGAAGAGTCGTCTCTAAAGGACTAATCCACAGAAGACAATTCCACACATGGAAAGAAGGCCTAATATAACATTTACACAGTTCGGCGCCTTAAGAAGCAGATTTTTTTCAAAGACATCCCCATATACGCAAATATCATTTGATAAAAATAAATTAACCCCGCCAACAACAGTTGTGACATTATATAAATCCACTCTTACATTCCAAATGGCCGGAACTTACCAGGACAGTTGAAATTGAGATACACCACAACAATGAACAGGGAAAAAGGTATAGGTAAAGGAAATGTCGCATCTCACCGATACTTTGGCCTCCTCAGAGACAGTCGCATGCGACAAAATATCCGGATAGCGCTCCAGAAGTTTCTCCAAAAGAAAATCGAGACTCGGTCGTAAGGCTAACACACGTCGGATGCAGTAAATAGCCGCTTGGTTGCGAGGGTCAATAAAGAGGCACCGCACGGAGTACGAGATGCAGGCTGAATAAGCCCATCACAAGGGAACAAAAAGGATTGGAGTATCACTGGGGCATTAGCAGGCGTTTGGTACTATGCTATTATCACTATAGAAAATAATTAATGACATAATCAAAGAAATACAAATAGTAAAGTATAAAAAGCAACTCGAATGTAAAGCACGCCCAAACCCAAGTATCAGGAAACCTACTCAAAGCTCTCAGCCAATTATCGTTCATTGACTTAAAACGGTGATTAAAAATGGGAGAATTAGGCACATTGCTATCTTGAAGACAACCGAAATTTCATAAACAATAAGAGCAGTGTAATCCAAAGTACAAAGATTGTACTGCACAAATAGACCCATTTTATGCAAAGAATTGAAGAAATAGAGCATCAAAAAAATAAATGAAACATCTCATTTACAGCGTGATCAGCCAAACCTTATTCCTCGTGACCAACCATCTGCAAAATTGATAAAATCGAGGGAAAATGAGCTTAAAGCAAGTGTCGTCTTTAAGTGACTAACAAGATCCCGTTCATGTTTGAATGCAGTCATTAACTAGCCTAACGCGGATTCCGAAGTCAATAGGTAAAGGTAGAACCTAACATAACTTCGATTTCCGTAATGCGGATCACCAAAGTTAGTCTGGAGCTCCAAACGCCAAAAACCCGATCAACCCGATTCTCTAAGCCCTACTGAATTAAATTTCACCTGTTACGACCAGGATACAAGAGGATGTTATTGCGTATTAAGTCGGTATTATTACGCCTTCCAACAAGCCTGATTAGCTAGCCATTTAAAAACCCAACACCTTCTCGGTTCTTCCTTCCTGAACCAATAACTCGACTATTCTAGGATGACTTCATGAGGAAGCCGACTAAATTACGGGTCTAAATTCACACATTTTAAGGAGGAAAGTGAGCAGAGACGAAAGAGAGTCACCTTCAAACTCCGAGATAGCAAAGAAGTAAGGTAGAGCCCAGTGCAGAGCCAGTGGGTGAGAAGGCTGTTCTTTGAGAATATGGGTCAGTGCCGGTGTAGCCACATCAAACCGATGCAGTGTGATTGCGGTGCTAGCTAGCTTCAGCCAAAGGCCCAAATCTGTCACATCCAGGTCCACAGCCTTCAAACAATGAAGATCCGAATCTTATTAACTGACATTCAATTTACCCAAAAATGTTTGCGAGCGGATTGCCAAGCAGTGCGTGGGTATACGGCCAATTGTAATCTAAGCTACCCTAGACCGATGACTTTTGAAATTCATTGTAGACACTTGAAATCATAGGTATTCAGACGCAGGTCTCCAATGTGATTATGATAAAGTTGCTACTAAACCTACATTTAATCTTCATATGTAAGTGAAAGGTAATAAAGTGCTGACCCAATCACAAAGTTAGGATCAGAATTAAGTTTTTTTCCTTCATGAACAGCTTAAGCACTACAAAGGTCACCGAAATAGAGTGCATATGGCCAACGCAACTACGAATTGCACTTTGCATTACTGAGTAATACGTCACTTTAAACATCAAGAACCAAATGATGCATGATTGAATGAAGAAGGGAAGAATGAAGTATATCTCAGGTGTACGTGATTCCAATTAAATAATTTACGACTTTTTGAGCAATCGGAAAAACCCATTATCAAGACTGGTTAGACCTCGAGACGAAAACATACATCAGAATCCGATAATATAAAAAGGGGATTCTACACCATGTTGTAAAATAAAGCGTGATCCCATAAAAGACCCAGAGCATAGGAATCAAAGTAAATTAAAAAAAGCATTCTTCTAGAATGAGTTACCAATTTAAACCATTTAAGAGCAGCTTCAAAGTTCTCCGATTTAAGGTAGAGGTTCGCGAGATGCTTGCAGCTGGCGAACTTGATTGTCTTTAGGTGAGCTGGCATTGACTATAAATAAAAACGAATTTTTATTCACTACTAAGCAAGAAATTGAGATGTTGAGTCATCGAAAGGAGAGTATGGTGCATTCTACCATCGTTACTAAGCCTCAAAGTCAACTGCGAAAAAAGTTCTCAGAACAAAGAGGGGAAAAATTTACCGGCGCTGATCGCAACAAGAAGCTGTGAACGATGCTCTCCAGAAGAGGAATTGCTTCGACAGAAGATTCCGAATCAGAGGATATTTGAAGAGCATGTTCATACAATTGGGTTATGCGCACCTCCTCCGCCTCCTTAGAAGAGTGCTTCTCTCGCACCGGCCGCAGAAGACGACGAATGGCATCGGTTTTTGAAATGACGCCTTGAGGATTACCCAGCAGATTTGTAGTGGTAACAGCACCACTCACAGTGGGGGAATCCTCATGGTCCAAATCGAGGTTTCTACTCGACTCAGACAAATTGGTCCGATCTTCAAGGATGCTAGAGTGGCTAGTATCCCCCTCACAGGTAATCGGCCGAAATCGGAACTGTAATTAGAAAGGAATTTATGATTTTCAGCAAATTTTTTGAGGGGTCCAACGGAGGTGTGCTTACGAATCGCCAAAAATAGCGTCATTTAGGGAAATGGTCGATATAGCACACCTTCTAAGGGCGTAATTTTGACACTGATTTGTTAATGAAAGGAATTACGTAACACACATATAAACCAGCCACTTGTTATAGTCTTATGGGCTGACAAGCACCTTAAAGGTAGCCTAAAGACTAGGCAAAAAGAAAGGCGACTTAACGAACTTTAGCATAACACCAAGACAAGACAAATCAAAAGCGTACCATTATCTGACCAATCAAACACAAGTCATGGTATGGCCATGTAAACCAGTAGGCATTCAAAAGTGAGGTCATAAGAACAAATATTTCAAACGAAATTTATGAAAAGTCTGGCCAGTAAATTTGCCCAAAAGTAGGGGTGTGCAAGACTACTAAGTAATTTTTAGAAGTTTTCCTCGAAAAAACAATCACTATGCACCTGTAATACGTTTGCTATTTTCTCAAGTCGCAGTTTCGGTTACTGTCGCTTGGGTGATTATATGGCCCTTGCCGAGTGAGCTGACCTCTGGGACATGCTAGCAGATGCAAACCCTTTCCGTTCACCGAACGTACGCATTTTGTCCAACCATCATATCTTCCCTTGTCTTCGGAGAAGTCTCGAGTCGAGCGAACGAAACCACAGTAAAGTTATTTGATGTACCTAAGCAAATGATGCAAATGAACTCTCGGTGTAATCACAGCGGGGTCCATGACACCCTTTAAAGCAATAAAGCACTAAAACATCGCGAGCAAAATCTTTTGAGCATTTAAAGTTGGTTTTCAACCATGCTCTTGTTCTGAAAAGGGTGACCTGAAGTCATGGTTGGGTTGTGGCATCTTATCACGCACTTCTGTTATACTCTCTAACGTTAATAACCAGTCTTAGGCATGTCCAGCATACGATAAGAGATTTGACGTAGTAGGGGAAGGAGCTATGTTTCGTTGAAAGTATGTAGCGGCAGGCGACAAAATACCCAATGCGCCCTCAAAAAACCACTCATAACTGTGTTACTACATGCGTCAAACACAAGTATACGTGGGCCTTGCTGATGTGAGTAAAAAACAATAAACTTACTTGTAACACGTCAGTAGTTCTAGCTCCTATTTCAGCCTTAGCCTTAGAGGGAGCGGACCAGCTAAGTGGGTACATGGTTTATGGGACACCAGTATCACGTTTAAGCATGTTCAGGTTACGTTTCCTTCCGAGGGGCGATGGCGACTGTTCCGTTGCGAGATCTGTATTTATGTACCGCCTCTCGCCTAAAAGGTACTGCAGCGGTGAGATAGTTGTTAAATGTTCGTCTAGTAAACAGACCCTCACGCAGTTATCAAGAGCAGCTCTATGATAAACGTTTTGAGTAGTTCATTTCTGGTGTCACTCATGTTTTACTTGCCTTCTTACAAAACAAATGAACGTGACTTCAATAAGCTCCAAAGGTTATGCGGTCGTACGTGTGGCGTAGTTTCGAGTTCGTGAATGTATTTCCCCTCCCTCCCCACCCCCCCCCCCCCTATTCTGCATCCCAATAGTAAACTGGTCAACTTTGAAATGGTATGCAGCATTTTCAGGGACATTCTACCACCGCCATAAATGCACCAAGACGTTGATGCAGAAAATAGTTTGCTAGCGTATAGAAAGGAGGGAAGTTGAGGGCATTATGGTACGATCTGCGGAGGAAGCAGAGTTCGCGTAGGCAGACGTACATTCACACGATTACCGTCTCATACGTTTATCTGCCATGGGACTTGTTTCATTTACTACACTTCTTGGTATAACGCTTGTTCAGAGTGCCATGACTCAGCCTCCATAAAGTACTTGTATTCTGACGATGATATTGTAGTACTTTGTTTGCTTGACTGCCGGTTCCGATTACGGTCCCCGGGGGTGACCATATTGCCTGTGCCGGATGGGCTAGTTTCTGAGTCATACAAGCAGCTCCAACCCCTTTCTACTCACTAAGTGCATATACGCTTTGCCCAAGTATTATGCATTCGTTTGTCTTCAAATGAATCTCGGGACGCTACAGATATTTTCCAACTTTGGCGCTGGATTTTCTCTTTACATAGTTATATTTAATTAGTGATAGTAAACCGATGCAACTTGATTTTCAAAAGTTCCAAACTGCCTTAAGTGAAATGCTGCTTATTCAAAGTGCTATTATCAGCTTTTCAACCGAATTTACAATTGATAATGACACCATGGAAGGTGAAAAATATGATACGATTACTGGCATAATCGTTCTTTCATCTCAAGGAATTTTATGCAGCGTTCCGAGTATCCTGGAGTCCAACGGAGTCATAATACTCGCGTAGAAAGCGTACCGCCGACCAACGGAAGAGGTGAAGGTTTTGGTCAGCCTCTCGCGTCGGCCGACACAACGTAGTCGATGCCTTGAGAAAGGCACCTACCAACCATTCGCGTCAGTCATCGAATTTGCGTGCACCTTAGGTGTCTTACCACAACGTCATCAATTCCTCTAGACAATCCTACGGATCTGGAGCTTCGCCCTGTCTGGAAATTGTACTGAAGGAAGGCGAAATGTGATGGCTATCATCTATGTCCGGCACTAGTCGTAAGAACACTGACCTAAAAGCTGAGTCATTTAATTAAAGACAAGCTTCAAAGCAGTTTTGTGGAAATGAGATTTCACTTCTGTTCCTCCTCGCGACATTATCATTACTCTAGTGCCTCCCAACCGTAACTAACTGGGATCCATCCACCTAGTAGAGAGGTGGAGGAGAAGGTATCACGTGTTCACTTAATAGACATCTCCGCACATGTTCCATGGACAGTTTCGTAACGGAATATTCCAGATAATTCACGGTCAGTGTCACTTCAGTTTTGAATTCTAGTTCTGTTAGGAATTATCACAGATGCAGATGCAGTAGATGCCCCTCTTCCATCAAGTTGATGTTTAGTATTTAGCGAGGGAAATCAAGGCAGTTGCCCTTTAGGTTTGGGCTCGCTTTGCATTGTCATCAATATAGCACTCCGTGTCTCTCTTCAATTCTTAAGAAGTCATATTGCTAGAGCAGAAAATGCATTGCCGGAGTATAGAGGGGTCGGAGAGAGGGCATTGGCGTGGAAGGTTTCACCACTTTTTCACGATCATATGCCTGTGCCAAACAATCCATCGCATCGATTGCGTATCTTGCAAGGGTCTAATATGAGCTCTCATTATCTTAAACCCACTGACTTACAGTAAACTACAGAAAAGTTGTTTCCATTTCACAGCCAATTCAATTTTGCCGTTTAGGTGATCAAAAATTACACATTTAACCTATGCCACGTTCGGTTTTGCCCTCTGGTATAACACATTAATTCTATGGCTAATTTTCATTCATTTATGGATACGAAGAAACAAGTGAAAAAGGACTAGTGTGCCAGCTCCGATGGTAGTGGGGGGAAAGTGCTTTGCTGTGATCACAACACCTTGCCACCAATAAAGATAATGATTCACACCTGAAGACGCGCAATTCAGGCTTTGGTTTAGCACCCGGCTGAGTGCCACACAGGTTAATTGCAGTTGGTTGGCGCTCCGGGCTCGCAACGCCACAGCGCCGGAACGCACCGAGTGACATAATCCAGGAGTATGTATTGCGCAACTTGTGTAGCAACGATGGCTCTCCAGATTAATCAGCCACTGACTGAGGTTTCCAACGCTCTCTAAAGTGTCAAGAGAACACTGAAACACCGCTTTACAGTTGTGTGGTAGTTACAAGCTCTAACCGTACTGAATCAATCCAAACGGAGCATTGATAGTTCTGCAAAGTCCTACACTGGCCGTCGAGACCTCATGCAGCCTGGCTGGTAAATCAATTAAAGCGGACGAATCAATGGCATGATCGAATAGACGAAACGATGGAACATTAGTTCATGCAGATCAATGCCATGCACGTGAGGTTGCGGTTATGCAACCAGACACGACGACTCAAATGCACAACACTAGTTGGGACACAATGACTGGATGTCAATACCCATCCACTATATTCTCAGGGCCAAGTAATAACTTAAGCGCAGACCAATTAATTCGTGCGCAAGCTCTTGTTCGGGAGACAAAAAATATTGGGTTTGCAGTTTAAGCTGGGTAACTGCATACGTAGCAGACCGTCACGCAGTTCACCCACGCAAATCCGGTACTGGGATGTAAACCAACAGCTCAGTCTAGACAGGCAATCTTGATAGCTTCCCACTGTTTCCTAGGAGAGTATTTCAAACTGAAGACTAGACCCACGCCATAGCAATGTAGACACCCCATGTAGCATGCATCCATAAAACGAATAGAAAACAAATATGCGCAAACAAAACCACAGAAATGAGCATAGCAAAAATTTACATATATTAGTGGTAAGTTTCACTGAACGAGGCTCGTTCAGCATCCAGATGATTAATACATACAGATGCATATACATAGAAAAAAGGAACGGATACAAGGAATGTGAAGTGCTCACAATCGTGCGAGGAGAGGAAGAAGGAGAGGAGAAGGAACGGATAGATCGTCTTCGAGCCTAATCACGACAATCTATGTAAGAAGCCGCCAGTGGCATGGCTTTCCATCACTTGGTTCGCCGCGCCGATCGCCGCAAACCGATGCCAGATGAGGCCGACGGTTTGGTAACGCGTGTGTTTGGACGACCTCTTATGGCCTTGCTCTTCTCCGCGAAAGGCAGCTTGGTCTGCCTCAAATTCCCACCTTCTTTGCTTTCCTTCTGCTTAGTTTTTTTAGCACGTTTAGAAACTACATTGACTGCGACCCCAGCATCGTTATTTCGTCGCTTCTTTCCAGCTGCAGAAAACGAAAGAAAGAACGGGAGTCAGGAAAGCGATAGAAGTGCGAGTGAGAAATTAAAAACAACAATGACAAACATGGCTCCTCGCCTGATGCCGATTCATTATGGCCGGGAGGTGTCTCCAAGTCCACATCATCGGCATCACCGTCGCTGTTCAGTTCATTGGTTGGCACCACCTCTACTTCTACCTCCTCCTTCGTGCTCTCACCTTCGTCTACAATCTCCGAGTTGTCACCAATTGACGAATGTTGAGGCTGTTGGGAACGCTGCTTGTTAGCAGGGTTCTTGACTCGAAGAAACTGAGGGGGAATGAGACCGTCCTTTACGGCCTTAGCGTTTTTGCATGGCGTAAAGGTAACTAGAGGGCTGCTGCCCTCTCCACCACAGAGCTGCGCAAAATCGGGGTTGGAGAAAGAGGAAGGTGCACGAAGGAAGAGGGTACGCGGCAGCTTTATTTCGAATTGGCATCCCTTCCAAACTATGTTGGTACAACGGGTGAGCAGGAGGCCCAGGGAGATGTCGCAGGCAATGTAAATTTTCTTGACAAAAATGACAAATAATCATGGCCAAAACTCTGGCTACGGAGGTTGAGCATAGCTTACAATGTTCATCAATTAATGACGAGCACTCGTGTACAAAGGATTTACCATAGAACTCAGAATCTTCTCTTCGTCTTGAGATACCTACATCTCGCCGATTTTTAAAGAGCAATCAAAACACCGCACTTAGGTAATTTTCTATCTCCACCCTTACTGTCAAAGTATGTAGTAGGCTCTAGGCAATGAAGACATATGTCGATTGGTGAAACAAACTGGAGCCCAGTTTGGCAACCATTCATTGTTGGCTTTGAACTAGGATGGTATTCAAAACCACTCCCTAAAATCGTCGGAAAAGCCTGTTTATGCATGCAGAATCTGAAAAGCTAGTGAATGTTAGTAAAAAAATTTGTGAAGGATAAAAATGCAGATAGATAAAAGATTAACAAAAACTACTAGAACCTTTTCCACGACTAATAATGGGGCTAAGATCTAAGCAGGGGAGCTACTTCCACGGTTCTTATGCTGTTGCATGACGCCTCTGAGCTTCACAGAAAGCTGATTAGGTAACAAGGGAGGAAACATTCATAATCCTTTCCTACTAAGCGAATCTCATGAAAATAGACTTGAGACGAGGGATTTCATAAAATGTACCCTTATTAAGAACTTATCCGACCCACTAGTTTAAAACAGCAGTGGATCTTCTTAGAGTTTTAACTAGCAGCAAAGAGGATATTGTAAAACTTGACGAAACCCAAATCATCGTCCAACAAACGAACTAAGCCAAGTTGAGGGGTCGTCTCCAAAACGTGCAGATTGTTAATAAACAGGTTCCCACTGCTTACAGTGTTAATGTTCTCATCTGTGGGACGAAGAGCGTCCTGTGAATGTTTGATCTTTTCCAGCAACTGACGCAGAAAAGTGTAGTTGTTGCCACCGGCCATGATTGGTTCCATTATGAACCAGAGCGCACTACAAAAGGGAAAAACGAAGAGAATAAAAATACGGCAATAAGGGATACTCACGATTTCACAACGCCAAGACGAGCCACATCAGTCGGATTCTCCCAGTCGGGATCATGAGCCAGCAAGTGAATGGTGTAAGCCAACACAAAGTCGGGCAGCAGAGCAAAGAGAAGTTCTGAAACAGACACGGACCGTATTTCTTCACTATGATAAATTAATGTCTTTAAACAAAAGGAAAACAACGTGCTGGGGTTCTCATTGAAGGGTCCATGTTTGGCTAGAAACTCTCTGCGCTGCTTGACATTGGCCGCGAGGTACTGTTTTGCGCGTTGACGAAAGGCCAACTCAGACACATCGGCAGCGTGGGCGAACATGGCCATGTACTCAAGGGGCAGTTTCAGCTGAATTAGTCCCTGATGCAGCACTCCAAGGAAGTGGGATCGTACGTTACTGCAGGGATCCTGTGCAGCGCAAGGAAGGGGAAAAGAGATTCGGTGAGTCAGCATAGGCTCCCAGTCTCGAAAGCCCAATAGAATCTACGCACACTTTGTGCAACTGTTTCTGTAACTTAAATAAAGTGTGGAGCTTATTAGCGGCACCTCAATAAGATTTTGTCGACCCAATGCCACGCAATTACTAACAACAATATCAATACCTTGTATTTTGGCAAAATGATACTCCCCAAACATGCGGAATGTTCGCTGCTTGATAAAAAAAGAGGGTTGGAACTTCGCGTAGAAAAAACTATATTGGTTGCCATTGATACGGTTGTTACGAGGCTCTCAGAGGATACTCAACCACCACAACCACGACGTTTTGCTTCTGTGGACCATTTCAGCCGTTACTCAAAAACTAAGCGGAACGTGCCCCCACACCAAGAATACGATACATCTATTTCGCTCCCCTTAATCGGAGCTAGTCTGCTTTCTACATCGTTGAGCGCAGTCGTGGTTACTATAGGCTGATAGAGAGCACGTCACATGCTCATAACGCTGGGCTAAGATAGAAAGAATCGGGGCGTCACATATGTGCGACGCTGAAAGTAAACGTTAGATTCAGGCTGTCTAGATGTCCGTTTAGTTTAATTTATGGTCAAAAGAACTCAGAAATCAACCGACGACCCCGCATGCTAACGTGACGAAAGAGAAGTCAATGTTTTCATCAGAATTAATTTGGTTTGCAACAAGGTAAACACGTCAAGTAACAGCACGGCACTTCTGCTGTCTACTTTATTCGTTAGCAGTAATCTCGACCAAAATGTCTCTACAACCAAATAATCTCCAACTCCATCAATGTCTCTTATTTTCGCATTCCATTGACGCTTGAGAGCTTGTTTTGCGCGCCCATAAACTTTGTTGACTTTTATTTGTCGTTGGGATTCTTTGCAATTCTTGTAGCTGAACAAGTTGCCAAAGGAGAACACCACTTCTATTTCACGCGCCTGGAATTACACCCAACAGGCCTCAATAATTACAATGAAATTTACATTCGACAAGCCCTGGATTCACTTATTCCGCAAAGACTAGAGCTTCGGGATCACTACCTTCGGTAGGTTAAAAATACGAGGAACAACGAAGTTTACGTTCACAGAAGTTTCAAGGAATGATAAACGTCACTTCAGTTCCATGTATCATGTGAGGCCTTAAGCTTAAGCGAATTTTTCAACAACGAAAATCACAATCCGTTAAAACAAAGCTCCTGTGCCATATAAGCTCTCACTAGATCGCAGTAGCTACCATGCTGCTGAGGAGACCAATAACGACCAACGATAGTCCCGACAGGAAGAACTGATAGAGGACCGAAAGAGCAAGAAACTGAAGAAAATGAAATAAGACGTACGCAAATAACGTAGGACATAGACTGATACCAACCGACTTCAATGACCTCAGCGTAGAACTGAAAATGGGCAATCTTCAACCAGGAGGTCGCGGCCACAAGGCGCATTCGGGACATGTCGCCAAGACTGCGGAAAGGTGAAAAAAGCAAAGAGCACCTTCAAAGCTAAACCTCAAGTAGTCCGATTGATTCGTCCTCATACTAGCATTATGCATTTGCACTAAAGTATTAACGTTTGAAAGGTTGTCGCGGTCTGAGTCAAGTAAATCACCAAAATATTTAATGGGATTCGACGACCCAATACTAACGTTGTTTATTTTAGTTATACATGAGCAGGATATCGACTGAACGAGACGATTCCAAGTAATGATGAAGAAGTGAGTTTACCACCAAATTACCTAGAGGATTGGTCAACAGACACCACCTAACAGTCATACGCAAAACACCAATTGAACTTCACGCAATTTGCCAACAAAAGCGCCCCTCAATAGTCTACTCCTCTTCCATCTAGGCTTCCATGTTCTGAGTCGACACAATGATGCAAGATTATACCGGTAGCAGTTCGTGAGCACAGTGCTTGATTACTAACACAACCTCTTAACGGAGACAAGAAAGCAAGCAACCTAATCATTCGAAACTACCTCATCTGTCCAACATGTACTCGAAGTTCAAAAACTGATTAACGTTAAAAGGAGTGTAAAATTCGCTAACTATTAAAAGCATCATTCACCTCATTAGGCCATTGCACGTCAAGTCACCATCGTGCACGATGATGCGATGGATGAGACGGATGATGATCTGGGCGACCTGTTTATTCTGCAGCTTCAGCCCCACCAGCCAATTGGCCATCAGTTTCACCGCTGCTATCTACAAAGCATCAAGCCAACTCTAGTCAGTACAGTGCAAGTTTTGCCTCCTGCTTCAGGAATACTTCAGAAATAGACATATATTGGCTGCATCGGCTTGGAGTTGCCAATCTTCGAGCGTTTGCGACAAAGCCAGTTCCAGACTCGTATGCTTCATGGCGTTTAAAGGGTAACTCGGGCGCCACAATAGTGTACCCACCTTTGCACGAGTGAGAAGGGAAAGGTTGCCATCTACAGTCCAATCTGAGGGTTGTGAACCTTCTTTGCCGTTGCTCTCAGTCTCCGTCTGAGCTTTTTGTCTCCTTCCACCCCTCTTCACTGCTTTGGTTGTTGTTGAAGCCTCTGTATCGCCATCTTTGGTCAGAAGGTTTGGAATTAGGTGGCCCGTCATGAGGGGTTTTAACTGACGGTTGTAAACACCCGGAAACAATAGACCCACGTGA
This sequence comes from Taenia solium, assembly GCA_001870725.1. Classification (NCBI taxonomy): domain Eukaryota; kingdom Metazoa; phylum Platyhelminthes; class Cestoda; order Cyclophyllidea; family Taeniidae; genus Taenia; species Taenia solium. The sequence continues at coordinate 154,340 of MIEF01011400.1, read as the reverse complement.
CTCAGAGTGGTCAAACAGGTGATGTAGTCAGAACTGGTGATATCACAAGCCAGGCACGTCTGGTAGGGGATGAGAAAAAACGATGAAATTAACATCCCGTACATCAGTCAAGTTGACGTCAGGATACCTTCACAATGTCGTCCAGGGTTTGTTGAATCTTCACTTCCAGATTCGCCATTCTAGGTGCTTCGGAGCACACCGAATCGAGATCATTCTCACCTTCTCCCGCTAAGCCGGTGCCGTCACCTTCAGCAGTGGAGGTCACCTTTGTTTTGTTTTCTATTTCCTCCTCATCCTCCTCCTCGTTAACGTCACTCTCCTGACGCACGGCATCAAGAATGGAGACGGGGCCTTTAGGGAAAGTCGAATGCTTTCCAGCCAACGCGTGAACCACGGAGAGCAGCTGACGCAGCACCCGCACTGATAACTTGGCCCGTCGCTTCTCTCGACGCCACGCCAAACCGGCTTGGCCCACGGTCACTATCTCTTCGGTTGCTTCATCCATTACCGACTCTTTCTCCCCCCGACGCTGACCTGCAGCAAAAACATACTCACACAGAAGGGTCGAACAGACCGGGGATTGAGAATCTGATTCCGCTTGAAGATTAATATCTTACGTTTCGCCTTAGTGGGAGGAGTGCATTTATGGCTATCAACGATGGGGATGGATGGGTAGGCAGCGGTGAGCCCAGATGTACAAAAGGTAGTGAGGAGTGGAAGGATTTGAAGTGTTTGTTCGCGGAGCTGATCTCCACTGCCAGAGTAGAAGAGGCTGACGCCACGAGGGCGCTTGGTGGCAAATTTGACCCCCTTGTGTCGCTTCTCTCCCTCTGTCGACGCTGACGCCTCCGTATCTTCCAGAGAGGCCTGAAAGCTAACCACGTGCTGCTCCAGAGTGGCCCCGCTACCACCTGCATCTTTTGGACCATAGATTGGACCACCACCAAGGAGACAACACAGAACCTGTGGGAAGGGTTTCGACAAATTAATAGAGGGAAAAACGTCGAACCTCATACGTAGGGTGACTAGAGGCGAGAAAGTTTCATCGCAATGGACAGAAGCAACACGATTTGTTGCTATCAAAGGATCCACGATTCGCGTCGAGTTAATGAAATACTGAATCAAACAAAAGGCTGCTTCAACTAACAGACAAAGGGAAATGTGAGTGCCACATGGCAAATTTATTTTTAGCAGAATATAGGAAACACGAGACAGATCATATTCTACGGCAACAGTGGTTATGTGTGGTGCTGAATCAAATGGCTAGAACGACTTACAATTAACGAAATACAATATGAGCATAACAAGATTTGATAAGATATACCGGCGTCGCTTTTAAGACCAAAATGTATAGTTCATTCAGGTGGCTTTTAACACATTTAATATTATAACCATTTGCTTATACTCATCATGAAACTGTTTAAAAACAGAGTACCGATGCGTAACTAACAGAACACAACGCCAAAAAAGCCTAATGTTAAAGAGCTACATAACAACTGTGTCAACAAGTTACTTGGAAGAGAGCTCCCGGACATACAATAAAAAGATTTCAGCGTCTGTTCAAGGGAAAAGATAATGAGGACTTTGAATACTTCCCGTAACCAACAGTAAAAAAGCAATCGAACCTACTTGGAGGCATAATTCAACTGGTGAGCTGGGATCCTCAGTCGAAGGGCTTTCAACGGGAATATCAGGAACAAAGGTGCTTCGGTGAGCGTCGAGGACACTATTGATGTACTGGAACATGTCATCAGCAGGTAATGTGTCCTACAATGAAAAAAGAATGCGTCCACAGTCATCAAATGGATTTTAACTATAGCAAAGAATAAATTGCTATAAGGAATTCAGTTACCGAAATGCTCAAAACCCGAATGCATGAGTTCACTGTGGGCAAAAAAAAGAATAAGTAGGAACCTTGTGGTAGACGGAGAGAGCAAGAAGGATCCGCAAGTCCCTCACCAACTCCTGACCGACCACCTCCTCATTGACAGAGTTTTGTGAAGAACCAGTTTCCATGGAGACGACTAGGCGAGTGAGGAGCTCCTGACCGAAGGCCTCATCAAAGAGGACGGAGGCGCAGCGCTCCACAAGCAGTTTCACAGTGTGTTCGTACTGCGCTACTTCACCTCCCCCGCCACCACCACCACCACCTGACTGCGAGGCAATCCGTTTCAAAACGTCGTGCTGCCAAAACAATAAATAGGCCCCACCATTAGTAAGTTACGGTAAACACTACGCTAAGGCGTCGCAGAAGGAAAGCGTCTACTATAAGTGGCCGAGTCTGAATCCTGACAAGTACTCCAGTCTCGGATACTGCGTAGTGACCAATGCTAAAAGGAGACCAAAATAGATCGAGTCGAAAGCTTCCTTAAAGAACCACTCGTAACGTTACTAATGAAGACAGTAATCCTCATTCTTAGCCTGAAAACACTACACTCCCTCCCAATAGAAATCTAGAAAAATTTGCCTATCACTATACGAATTGACCAACATAACACTACTCCACAAGCGCCATACTCGCCGATTCGGTACGGATAGATATTCCTTCAAAATTAGCACTAGGTAGCATCACATATGGAAAGAGGAATACTCCTACTATGATGCAACTTTGTACCTTTGCTAACCCTGTGATCCACCAAAGTGCTCGAGATGGCTACAAAGAGCACCAGAGTCGAAGCTCAAGACAGGGCGATGCCAACTTGGCAAAATGATATCAATCCAGTGTCTATGCTAGTGTGCGGACCTATGCGATCTCCTAGAATTCGGAAATGCTAGTCTCGCGGTACTTTATGTGCCTGTAATAAGGCCAGCTTCACACTCCTAGACCTTGAAATTTTGCAACGGCAATTCGGGTTGTATAAGTAATCAAAAAAGCAATTACCTCGGAAGGCACAAGTAAATGCAGAATTCAAACCTGTTTTGTATTATTTAAGGCGCTCTAAATGCTCTTGAGCCCATGAAACACGAATAGCAAAGCAATCGGGGGAAGACGAATTCGCGCCTCAATGACCCTTTACAAGCTCAAGGTCAGTAAATATAGGCTCAAATTTCCCGATTTAAAGACGGAAACTTACCATGCACTGAGCCGCCACCTTTGAGGAACAATTAGGGTGAAAAAGTTGGCAGCAGCTGGTCCTCAGAGGTCGATCAGAGTGAACTGCATTGAAAAACTTTTTCAGATGGTCGATTGCTTTTTCGGCTTTAGGCAGTAGATCTGGGCAAGGTGGATAGAATACAAGTTAACGCTAGATTGAGTTAAAAAGTGCAACGCATTGGAGATTATTACTGGAGAGTTTCTGGATGACTCGAACCATTTCAGCGCTAGCCCGACCCATAATCCTTTTGCCCTGGTGATCAACAATTAAGCGAAGAGCCTCTCGCACGAGTGCAGAGCCACTGCAAATTAAAATAGTCAATCTGGCAGCCATTATGCAAACAAAAATATTATAGCTTAGTTGAAAGCCCACCCAATTAAGATAAAGGCTACAGGAAGCGGATTCTAGCAAAGCCAATAAGGTCGAACCGCTGAATGATTGATTCGTGCTCAATTACATTTATTGGGAAAATTAACTTACACAAACTGGACTTTGAGGAGTTCTTGGATAGCTTTAATTGACGCATCGTCCGCCAACTGGTAGCAGGTGAAAAGACTTTTAACTCTTTCCTTGGTATCGAAGTTGTAGGGGACAATGCAACTTTTGAAGAGTCGTTCGACTATTATTCTGAAATTGGGAAGAGGAAATGTAAGCTATACGTCTACGGCGAGTGCAACATGCAGCGAGGTACAAAACATGAATGTGACATGCAGACTGTTGATGAACAAATCTTTGGTAAAACATTGCGGACAAATTTCGAACTAGAAATTTAATCGGGGACAAGGGGCTCACTTGTCATCAACGGACGGCTGATAATACATATGCATGATGGCGTTGAAAGTCGTGACCATTTTATCCAAATTGGGCTCGGCGGCCTGGAGGTTCTGTTTATAGACTAGAGCCAATTCGGAAAGAACCTCTTTGCGGACAGAAAGTGATCTGTCCCTCGATCGATTGTAGATTGTATCAAATAGGGAATCCGCCTCATCGCCTTTCGCTTCACGCATCAATGTGGCTACCACCTTGAGAGCGAGTAAACGGACAGCTGCGTGCGGAAAGGGGAGCGTTGAGTTCAACCAACCGAAAGACAACTAAGTACAAAACCAACACAATGCCTACATTCCGTCCTATCAATGGTGCAAGATTTAAGGCAGTCAATTAGCTTGTCTCTGGGTAACTCAGTATTCTGTTTCAACATAACAGGCACCATCTGAATGCAGAAATTTCGCACGTCAGCATCGATATCATTGAACCTGGAGAGGAAGGTCGTCCACAACTCGGGATTCTTGTGATGAACCGTAGAGTTCTAAGAGAGCGATTTTACGGATAATAAAAGTAACTTACAGGTTCCGAAAAAATGCGAGCAAGCAGGCGGAAGGCCCTTTTCCTCTCACGAGCAATACTGGACTTCAGTTTAAGCTCAACACAGGGTAAAATTGGGGAGACCAGGCTTTCCTGCAGTGTGTGAAGCGCGTAAATTACAATGAAAGAGTGTTCGCCAAGCGGGTCGTGTGGATGGACGCCAGCTTCTGATTCATCGAGATCTGTAGACGCATACTTCTGGTCGCTTAAAACAAGCGAGTTTTGGATAAGCTAGACAAGATGAGTGAGATATTCATCTAATCTACCATTTGAATGGGGTACTCCAGTTGAGCAGCAGCTCGTATAATTAAATCCTTTACCAGCGCATGCTGTGTGGGTTGAGAGCTCCTGGCAGGTTCGATGAGAAAGGATAGCAGATATGCCACAACGTCGTTAGTAAGAAGAGCAGAAGATTGGTGTATTAATGTAACAAGTGAGTTGAGAATGAACTGCCGCACAGTTTCCTCATCCGACCAAGCCCATATTGAAAGGTTTCTGTGAAAAGCGTTTGACAAAGAGCACACCTTACTTAGCAATTTCTATTAGTGTCCTCAAGCAATTAAGCAAGTGTTTATCACCACTGTCTAACAGTCGACACCAGGTAAATACATCTAATTTACAGCATGTCTAGCAAAGTAAAGATGCAAAATGGACAACTTACATATACAATAGTAAATAGGCGTGGATAATTTACATCATGCTTGCTACGCAACTTAGAAAGATTCGATATAGACTCGCTTAAGAAGGTAAGAAGATCCTAAAGCCATTAACAAATGCAGATGTGATACCTCAATGCGATTCTGTGAATCTGAAAGGGTTTCGAATGGATTGGTAGGACAAAACAGCTTCAGTAACGTGCACACCGCCACGCATATACGCAAACGAATGTCAATGTCAGGATGGTGAGTGAATTGATGGGACAATAAATGCAGTAGAAGACCGACCAACTGAATTGGCTTCTGGGTTTGAGTTACTGAATGTTGATTTTCGGAATCTTCTGCCACCGAGTCATCCTTTATTCCACTTTGGCGCAACATATCGCGCAGAGCAGCATTTATATCCTTGAGAAGTTAGAACCAACAAAAGCCACATACGTTGATCCGCTTTCTTAATTCATCTGGTCGAAGACTTCCATCTATTTCAGTACATCCATCCGGGTACACAATATCAAACCCAAAAGTGTTCAGAACCATAGCCTATTTCGTTAAACCCGAATCGGCGCGACCCAAGCAAGGTCATATAAACAAAGATTTGATGACAACTAATCCTCCAAAATTCAACTAAATTGGTTAACCAGTAACAAAATTGCGTGGTAAAACCAACTGTATTTAAAAATTTCGGTATTTGGCTCCATCGGTTGGGTGACCTAGAGCTTAAATTTACGCTAGGGAGAATTTAACATAAGTTAGCAAATTTCGTGCCGTACCCGCGTCAACTAAGAAAAGATTTTTGTTAAATGTCTATAATTTTTTTAAGAGCGAGACAGCGAATTCAGCGTACACCTTCGAAGTAATCGTAAGTGTAACAATGGCATTTGCTTTGGTTGCCCGCTTAATTTTGTGAATTCGTTGCAATTTGTACTTTCCTGTTGGTGACAAACCCTCCTGCCATGCCCATGAAAGTTCGGCCCATTTGTGCCCGATTTAAAAGTCCATAGCACAGTTCTTTGTACTAAGTGCATCAGTTAGGGCTCGAGCTTATTAATACCAAACTCCGTTTTTGTTACACAGTACCCCGCATCCTTGCTTTTCCAACTCTAATTGGATATTTCTGGGTTGGGAAGAATGCTTCCAGCAATACTGTTTGCATTATATGATGCGAGCTTTAACAAGTGATCCAGGTTTTGCGGGAGAACAGAATTTGCTTTCGTTTTGAGAAGCAATGACGCCTGAGCTGCCGTGAGATTGATCAGTTCTGCCCGCTTGCCGCCCACAAGGTTTATTTAAACGAGTAAGGACAAGGATTGTGTGTGTATGAACCTTTATCGAGTGTAGAACATGAGCAATTGCAACATTTACGTAGTAGCAAAATTGAGCGTGGTACACGACGATAGCATTGAGTAGTAGACCAAGCGCTTTTATCCCTAGACACCTGTGTCTCTCGAACCCCTGCTGTTACCGGGTAGCATAAATAACATACATGTCACGATATAACCAGTCTGTTCGTTGTCAAAGTAGTTGGAGGAAGAAGGAAATGCACAAGAAAGGTGCTGGGTAATCGCATTTGAGAAGTTTGCTTATGATTAGTAGCAGGTTTGGATCTAAAGTGCATCATTGGCTTAATTTTTTGACCGTGGGTGAGACAGTTTTCTTTGTAAGATGCTGAATTTTAATTTAAATGATTGCTCAATATTAAAACTCTAAGAATTTCCACTGGTTCTCGTTTTAGCTAGTAATACTACATACCCCTCATCATGATATGCTCGAAACACGAGTATGCCAGCGTAGGGGAAGAGTCTGTTCCGTTTTCAACCATTGCTTAATTGTCTCCCTCTGACTTTTAATTTTTTCCAGAAGTTTGATGTGTTTTAAAAAAATATGGGAACATCTTTGGTGTTGCCGTCAGCTGATTAGCGCCCAGACACGAATGAATACATGATACAGACCAGGATACCCATTGCTTACACACGGAGGGGCTCAGTGGGGGCACTAACATGACTGAAGACCGTACTGCCTAGAGGACATGCAATGGTGGGGCCTTAGGTGCCCGCGTAACCGAAATGAGGAGTTAAGCAAGCAATCAACGCATAATAGTCCCTCCTCGTTCCCTCTTTGGGGCGGGGTGACGTGCATGCTTTTGGATAGGATTTTACTGTAAGTACACACAGGGGGTGATGGGTAAATGAACGGCACGCCACCAGGATGGCTCTCAGAATGCTTAGAGATTAGGATGTTCATGTAGCTAACTTAATCATTCAAACAGATATTGCAGGTGATCATTAATTTGGATTTAAAAAGGCTTCCGTGATGGTTCACAAGGCGTTGACATTTTATATGGTTATTTCGACAATCGTCCTTCGAAGTAAATGTAATCGTTATCTGAGCGATAACCTCTATTAGACGTTTTGTGCATCTTAGTGATGTTCGAAGATTACATGAATTGTTCTTAACAGGAACCACAGCAAAAGCGCAAGCTATAAGCGTCAAGCATACGTGAAGCGTTGGCAGTAGAGTTAAAAGGACCGACCCTCAAATAATCATGAGATAGCCGTAAGGTGTCCTCCATCTGATGTTAACTGAACTTCTCTAGTATTTAGAGAGCAAATAAATTTGAATAAAATCAGTCGTTATCGGTTCGCCTTTGTGGGAAACTAAAGTGCTTCGGTTTTAACTGCCGATTATTCTGGAGACCTTCGTGGTGAAATTTCAAATATAATCGCCCATAGGAAGGCCCCTATTGATCGGCTCTCCTTCACAATTTCAGCCAAACATCCGATGCTTCTGTTAAAGCGTTTTAACTACCTCTTTTGCAGCAAATGAATTGCTCTGATGTAACTATTTGAAAGGTTGGGATTATGGAATACTGCCACTCCAAATTATCCGGTTGAGCATTCTCTCTAAGTTTTATGAACTAGGTGTATTTCTCGGGATCCACCACATCACGTAGGCATTTTTCGGCTTCCCCTGATTCAAAATTAGTCCCTTTTAAGTTCTCCCGTTATGTAGTGTTCCCTACTTCAGCATTTGTGACTTCCCTGAGGTTGGAGGAAGACACAATAATCTAGCAAAATGTGCAGTGTTCAATTACAGTAGGGCTCGGGTTAATAGCATGGTCAGGAGGACAGGTTGCCTGGAGCTCTAGAGTGGCCTGTTGCCAAAACCGAAAGTCAAACGGGCAATCACATTAATACGCCTATATCTACAGGCAAATAAGGTTAAAAGTCGGATTTAATTTCAAGTTGACTAAAATTTTTCCCACCCGAAAAATGTAAAAATAATGCGTGGTTTCTTACCTAATTTCATTTAACTAACTTCCAACATCAGCAGCCTACCGTGCCCCTTTACACTTGCTTTTAATTTCCAGCTTAGTTATTTTAGCTACTCATCATAGCTTAGGTCGAATTATCTTTATTATTCACCTTGAAATCGCATCTCAACTTAGATTGAAGAGTTTCTAATGGGGACTAATATGCCAACTGGATCTTTCAAACCTCTTGAGTTCCAGCCCCTCTATAGAGTGTCCTCGATTTTGTAAAGAATTAAACTGCTTGTACCTTTTCAAAATGTCTTCAGTAATTCCAAGGTTTAGCTACCCAAACAACTGTCAACTTGGGTTTCGTTACTTCCGGTGTTAAAACATCGGCTTCTTTGAATGCCCAGTGTCCGACGATCTAGAGCTCACCAACATCACATTATTCCAGCAACTTAAATGTTAGTTCTCCTTATTACTTGGTTTTCCTCCTTATTAAAGAATTTCCCAACCCCTTTCTAGTCGCATAAAAAAGGAATAAGAGCAGAAATTGTATGTCCTTTCAGAAAAACCCATAGAGAGTCACAACGATTAGAAGCCTTTGTAGGGCGTCGCCTGCATTCAGTTAATGCTTGCCAATCATCATCAAAAACTCGCGGCGGTACTCTGAATCCTCCTCCATCTCACCCATCATCACCGAGGTCACAGTGAATGCATTGACCTTCTGAACTCCGCGCATCACCATGCACATATGGGTGGCCTCTACCAACACACCTACACCACGGGGTTGAAGCGCGGTCATCATCGCCTCGGCAATCTGGCGTGTCAGACGCTCTTGCACTTGCAGACGTCGCGAGAACACCTCCACAATCCTCGCGATCTTACTCAAACCAATCACCCTTCCATTGGGTAGGTAGCCCACCGATACTCGTCCCATGAACGGGATCATATGGTGCTCACACATAGAAAACATCTCGATGTCCCGTACAACCACCAGTTTGTCATGATCCTCGTCAAAAATTGCGTCGTTTAGGACGTCACTTATCCTTTCTTCATAACCCTTTGTGAAATAGAGTAGCGCCTTGGCTGCTCTCTCGGGGGTCTTTTGCAGTCCAGGGCGTTGAATATTCTCACCTACTGTGGTGAGAATATTTGTATAGGCTTCCACCAATTGGTCCAGACGATGGGCTTGAACCAAAGTGGGATTAAAATCACGTTGGATGTCGACGATTTCGAGAGAAGATGAAGAGACCACTGCACCCAACTTTTCTGTCTCTTTGGAATCGGGCCTCCCTTGAATGGAACGGTTCGAGGAGTCGACTGCTTTCTGTGATTCGGCTTTACGAAGGCTTCGAGAGTTCAAGCGGCCATCGAATGGCAGCACATACACCAAACTCGTCGTCGTTTCACCACGCTTAAAGCGCTGATGACGCTTTAGCATGTCGTCACTTGGGATTGCGATTTGCTTGTCAATAACAGAAGTTTGAATTGAGTTCGAGGGCTCATAGTCGTGAAACATCTTAAGGACATGCAAAACGGAGTAGCGCAGCATGTCGGTGGACTAAAATCACACAATTTATTTTTAAAAGCAGCCAAAAAAATAGCTGTGACTCCTTGGGTGTTGCACAGTGGTGGTTGTTTAACTCTTAAAGTGCCTCGTAACCATTTGTAACCCCATCACGTTTCAGCTTTGGTCCTTTGCAGCTACCATTAGACTCTTGAGCCTCACCAGCACTCCACCTCAATTCAGCAGCCCGAGTCGACTCTATCAAGATTCCAAACTGCTTTGCCTTTGGGGAATAATTGAAAGATCCACCTTACTTGCAAAATATATAATTACTCAGAATGTGGAGCGTGTCTCGAAAAAAGACGCCTGTAGTTTAATAATTTACTCGAGCGGAATGCATTTACACCACCTAAACCTACGGTTCCTTGTTCCGGTCAGCTGGTGGGTTCTCACAAACACCTTCTTTAGCAAACATTAAGATGAACTACAGGATGTGTAATTGAGGATTCAAAGATTGCAGAGAAGGGGGAGACCTCTACCGACTTCATTCAACTCATTCGCCTACGATTGACGGACGGTCTGGTGAAATGACCTTTGCTTTCGAGTACAAAAGTTATAAAGGGACTGTTAACTTACTCTTTCTAAGGTGGCCACGGTTACTATTCTTGCCGCCCGCGTCAATCGGATTTTTATGGGAAGTACTCGAGTGCGCGACCAATAGAAAGCGCTTGTAGTGATCGCTTACAAAGCCCCTTGACTCTGGCCACTCACAGTAAGCCTCCACGCTGCACGAAACTTAGCCCGGTTTTGGTGATGGATTGTTTTGGTGGATGGATTAAGATCACTCCTTCGCCACACACATCCAGTCTAACGAATCCTCTTCCTGAGGTAAGCCAATGTGGGCTAAGTAGAGGATTCGAATTTGCCCAAGGGAAGTATGATCTGAGAAACGTATAGACTGGCTCCACTTTCCCATGTTGATGCTTATCGCGGCCAAATGTAATTTCAACGGAAAAACAGAAGGATAATTTGTAGAACCACAGCTTAAACCTCATTTTCCAGTAGGCGGGTCGAAGTCTTGAAATCAAAACTGTGAAGGCGAATGGCCACCATATACCTACAGTTATCTAAAAATTAAGTGATTCATTTGACAAATCTTCATGATCCGCCTTACGCTCCCTAGGTTGAGATTTCATTTAGGATTCAAAAATTTGACGGCATAGCATTAGACAAAACGCTCGAAAAGACATCTCAGCTCCCCATGCTTGATATAGACTCAAGTTCTATATCTCGGCCAAACTAATAGGCAGTAAATCAATTGAAGGGTAACAAAACACATGAAGGCAAACATTATTTCTGAATAACAAATTAAATGCACTACGACGGGCAAATTACCTTCAAGTCTGTAATAACCAACGATAACATTCCTGACCAGATTTTGTGATTGACTATCGATGAGAGGCCGCCTTTGCATAATTCTTCCCTTACACAAAATAAGCTTCGAGGTTACCCAGAGCCACGAATGTTGCGCTCAGATGAGGCTGGGAAGTCGTAGCGAGGACTGCGATGATGGCATTATCCATCCCCAACTCCATTACGGCCCTCTAATTCGTAGGGGATTATCGAAGTCGCAGTGGCAAGATTGAAGTTAGGCCTTATAGCTCCTTTTGTGTGGGCGTTGGTTATTTTGGACGTAAAACCAGAGCTTGCCAGGACTTCAGTTGGCTAAACTGTGTTTAAAAGAATGATTAATGCATTTCCAATTCCATAAACAGAAAGAAACAGCATTCTGACTTTTATAATGCCTTTGTGGTTTTCTGTTCACGCAAATGAAGCCTTGCTATGCCGTAGTCACTTTTCAGTCTTTTTAAGAATCACTTGACCCTTTTTTAATGACGTGAATGCTTTGGTAATGCTCGCTGGGGTGGATTTTATGTGCAGCCTTGGGGGCTCGTTGTATGTGCGCAAGCAAGAGACCTTATGGCACAATGACCTTGAAGGGCAATGTGGACCAATGGGGCACGAGTGTGCAAGGGCGCGTGCGAGAGTTTGGACGCAGGCGTTTAAATTACAGTGAGGTGTGAGTAAGGTGTATGAGTCTTGCTAAGCTATGCAGGTTGATGAAAAAATGAACCTCGCCAGAGTCATCCTCATCTGCGCCCTCTTGGCTCCGCCCGGGTCCACACAATCTGTTGTGAAGTCCATACGTAAGACTGGAGGCCATTTGTTTAATTGCTTCTCAAATCATGTATTTTTGCATGCCAACAGATACATTAATAAATAAAATCGAAGCAGTAGAGAGTTTGATAATAATGCATGTGGAGTTTGGAATATGTGGCTATTGAGCAAGGCTGCGGTCTACATAGTTTTACAATTACATTCCCTACCAACACGGGATATGTTGATGTCAGAGTGGGACGTTGGGTTTTATGCTACAAATTTTAAAACAACGATAAACCTTGTGGTGTGGATACTACATTCCTTCTCTGACACAATCCTCTCCCTCATTTACACCCGAAATTATCTCCGCCTTCACTTACCACATCACCTCACTAGTACCTACTCAACAGCTTCACCGCGAACAGATTTGTCAGTATGACTTGATAGTGCAGCCTAGAACAATTTGCTTCGCTTTACTCTTGATCGAAACCACAGACTGTCTTAGTGTCCAGCATTTGCAAATGTTCGCATTAAGGTGTGATTGTGTGATGTTGGCACACAGGAACGACTCACCTTCTGTGCGATTGCACAATAGATTATGCGAGTATCCGGATCAGGTGTCCAAAACGAGAGAGGAGTTGTAAAGCCCGTCTGATTGCTCGTTTATGGGGGTGCCGAGAGTGCTTTGAGTCAGTGGTGAGCGACTCAAAACACACGACTTTCGTCTCTCAGCTTACGATATTGGGAAGATATCGAAATAGGCGCCATTTACTTGGAATGGTTTACTGGTGAGCGGCGAAGTAGCTTGGCTTCCATTGCGGTGTCACGTCGTATCGGACTTGGCGCACTGTGCGTAGAGTCTCCCGTGAACACGAGTGTCCATGGGTTTTGAGCAGGAAACTTTTCATCACACTGCCTTATATCGCATCACTGCACAGGCTGTTGATTGTAAGTCATACCAACTTTGCCTGGCGACTTTATGAATGGTGTCAACACTGGCTAGCAGTGTTTGTTTCAGTTTTATGGTATAATTCCCTTCTGCAATCCACTTTCTCCCAATATTGTGACTTCTTTACAAGGCAATCTCAGTCACAATTTCGATCCAAGTTATTTCGTTTATGTTAATATTTTTACAAAGCTGGAATTCAGATGGAAATAATATGTTTTGCAATCGTTGCAGAGCCACCCACTCACCTACAACATTTTGTAGCTTTGCCATTGTAACACAGCAATAATCACAGCATAATTTGTTCATAAAAGCTAGTATTTATTGTGCGCTATGATTTTAATGTTTTCTCTCGTCAATCAAATGATAATGGGATCCTTCCCCTCTAGAGGACTGGCATGCGATTTTGAGGAAGACGTCATCAGTGCCCCAAAAGGGTTGTGACCACCTGTAGATGCTAGCATAAAATAACATGCAAACTGCATGCCAAGTAATCGTAAGTTTCTTTTCCGTTCCAGTATTCACAGATCCGAAACTGGACCCAAAACGATGCTCCTTGTTGTTCTCGTTTCTTCTTCAAAGGAACGAATTTTCGGAGCTTCCTGTAACCGAAATTAAGCCCATGTTCCTCAATGAACTGAAGGTACCAGCGCCGAAAGTTGGTTTGGAAAACCGTGAGTTGACGCTCATTCCTACGTGCCGCATGCCCAAAATTACACCAATACTTTGAATTTTATGAAACATGAGCATCACCACCTATATCTTCTGCCATTGTAAGCCGCAGAATCATTTGACAGCATTTGTTAGGCTGTTGCTGCTGTTGAGACGAGAATGTCCCCACAGATAGACATTCTTACTTATTACAGAGTTAAAAGTAATAAATAATGAGACCATTTTCGTGGAAATTGGACCCAACTACTTTTACGGACCCTCATTCTTCCCACACGTGTGGAGGACAAACATGGCAGGTATTAACAGAACCCGTTTGGTTGGCTTCGGTTTGAGTTCTGGTGTGCTGAATAGCGCGATCGGAGCAGCATTTGAGCATCTCACCTCCCGCCTTGGAGTTGCCAAACTTGCCTACATCTTTGACAATATGGGTTTGTACACTATTTCATAGTCTCCGATCTCTCTCGAGTAGTTCTAGCAGCGTAGGCAACGGGTTCAATCCATAAAAACCTAATTTTATACCTGCTATAAGCTAAAAGCTTCCATAGAACGCAATTATTCTCCCTTTTATTGACAATGTTCACATCCATGGTACATTAACAAATAATTTCCTAGGGTCGAATGCTGGTTATCTGTATTAAGCTCCTTAAAGACCGGAACGAGTTCGAGAAACTGGACATTTACTCACCGACTGAACTTCTTCTTTTTACGCAGAGGGTGAGATTCATCCGTTCGTTGGTAAGTTGTCCGCGTGTTTATGATAAGGCCTCTGACGTAGACATTAGTACGTTTCAATTTCTCAAGGATAAAGTGGGCCAATTTCATGTTTACCATCTATGTGACTTTGTCAACGTTGAGGACGCCCTCAGCCAAATTCTTGTCGACGGCGCCAATGTCCTAGTTCTCAATATAGCCCATCAAGCCGCTCTGGAGCTTCTGCACAAGGTAGGCGCTACTGACACCACTTGAAGTTACTACTGACGCTCTCTAGGCACAAGAGAAGGACATTCTCCAACAGCCCTTCCATTGGCTTGTCTTCAATGCTGTACGTCTATTTTGCTAATGAAATATACTAAACAAGAGTATATCGGTGTCATCTAGTAAAATAATCACACCCTCCTATGATGGGTGAAGCAAGCTGGAGAGCATGGTTTTTCTCCCTCTCACGCGGTAACATATCACAGCCTTGCTGCTCAGAAGATTAAAACAGCCAACTTGATTGATCTACAATTTTATTATGCACTTGAATAACAAAAAATCTACCATAAGTCACTTCGGCCGAAATCCTGACGCCAGGAGATCAATGGAGGCGTCTTTAGCTCATGCTCTGCTCCATTAAGCATTTCGTGCCCTTTTGCCTTGATGGCGTCAAAGCAGTGATTTAACATGGAAAACTGGGCTAAAAGGCGGACTTTTATTACCAAATAGGGTGTAACTTTATCAGGAGAGGACTTCCACGTGCACGACACAAACTTCTTTGCGGTCGAATTCTCCACAAATGGCAAGTTTAACGACTTCACCGAGCTGAGTGCCATACCAAAACCCATAACACCGAAAGATCTGGTCTTCCGGGACATGGCTGTTGTGGCACTTCAGAAACTAGCAAAACTCCTCAAGAAAGAGGTGAGTCTAAATGCAAATACCGATTTTGACTTTTTAATACAATGACTCGTTCTGTGTGCCAACACAACACAGTCACTCCTGAGCACAAACCCTTGCGAATTGGAGGCGTTAGCGCACCCATCACAATGAGTAACAAGGCAGTCTGGAGTTTTTGATCGAGCACGAAGTGAAGCAAGATGTCCTAGGTAGCATAGTAAATTCGTACTGACACTCGTTGGCAGTGAAACTGCTGAGTAGGTGTTAGCGGGTTAATGGGGTAAGTGAAGGAAGTAATAATTGTGGATGCGGATGAGACAGAGGACTGAGTCAGAGAAGAGACGCAAAATCCACTCCACAAAGTTACTTGTTGCATTGTAAATTGTAATATAACATTAGAAGTCCTATTATGATCCGAACATAGCTGTTTGAAAAGGGGCGGACCTCGTCAACGATGGCAAAATTTTAACCAATTTATCAGTACATTGAGTGTAGAATCCACCGCCTTATGCATTAATCTTTTTAGTTGTTTGGGTATGCACGAATGAGCTCTAGATGGAGACCACAAAGAATGAAGGGAATGGTCGGAAATTTTTAGCGCAGTTGATAACTGTAACTTAAGATATCCTAAGAGTGATAGCCAGAACGCATTCAAGTTAACGAATGTAGGGCGTAAGACATTTGAATTGGTTGCACTAAATTTGAGTGTCTTACTGGTGAGAGGTAGAGTGCCTCATCACATTGTCGTGCTGTGGCATGCCGTGATTGGCGTCTCTTGTGAGCATGAGTCTCTGTAGTCTCTACACCTTTGTTATCGGCAGGTTCACCACCACACCACACGCTCTTGAATGCAGACACTACCACAATTACCAGGCCATGGGCAACATTTGATGCTTATTACTGCATGCAGCTGCCCAAAATTTCACTTGCTTTGCGAAACTTTGAAGCTATCCAAAAGGCCTAGAAGTAGGCGGTCAGTCAAAGGGCACAATTTGCATTTGAAACGATCACAGTGTTCCTTTTTTAAATTGTAAAATACCTTTATTCGACCACATGCCAGGAACCAAAACGCTCTTTCTCTTTTGAACACATGGAATTCTGTTTTAGCTGAGAAGTCCGGTGCCCCTCATTACAAGCACTGTGGATGATGTTGATGAGGAGAAGTTGCAGCAAACATGGAACTTTTACTCCTACATTGACATAAAATTTGACTTGGCGAGTGTAAGTTCATTTACTTTTCCAATAACCTTGCTGCCAAATTCAGCTTAGCTACAATTCCTAATAAAGTCGAGCCCTCCCTCATGACATTCGTGCCAGGCCCTCCAATTTCCAATAATGTTTCTGATATCCAGTAGAAGGATGTTCAAAATCCTATTTATTTTGCCTATCTTGCGCATCTTTAAGCTATACAAGGTGCAAATCTCCACCAACGGCTCTATCAGCGGAAATTTCCAGAGCCTAAATCCCCCACCAGAAAGAGGACTCCTGCTTCATCGAATGCGCAGAAAACCCTTCCGTCTTGGCACTGTTGTGGTAAGAAATGGAGTGCCATTTCCCATGCCGCCCATGTTGTGTCGAGTAATCTCGTGCTCCACAACTCTACTTATAGTTGGTGGTAGAGCTTATTTAGCAGGGATTATTATTGCCGTGACATTCATGCAGCACTACTCAAACTAGGGCCACAAATGGCTCTGTTCTGTCACTGTAATGGTAACAAGTCTGTTTATTTAGCCTTGAAAAAGGCGGCAAGGGGTTGATGTGTATCAAGGT
Organism: Taenia solium; assembly: GCA_001870725.1. Taxonomy (NCBI): domain Eukaryota; kingdom Metazoa; phylum Platyhelminthes; class Cestoda; order Cyclophyllidea; family Taeniidae; genus Taenia; species Taenia solium. Next base: position 137,323 of record MIEF01011400.1, on the reverse strand, counting down.
CAATGGAGGCGGGAGGGGTATTTGGTGAAATTATGCAAACGTGGCACGTAACTGCTTGTGTTCCATAATCTGGTTGTTGATGAAGTTTGACTAAAGCTCTGACACTTAAAGATGGGAGTGTTTGCGAAGCTTGCGTGTAATTGGTGATAAAAGTGAATGCACGAATTGGGAATGAATGAATGAATAAATGAATAAATGAATGAATGAGTGAATGAATGAATGAATGAATGAATGAATGAATGAATGAATGAATGAATGAATGAATGAATGAGTAAATGAATGAATGAATGAAATAAAAGGAATGACTTATAGGTGCCGCCAGTGATAACGGAGGAAACCGGTGCAAACGGAGTGGTGACCTTACAGGGGGCCGAAATTGTTTTAGCGAAAGAGCTCCTGAAGCGCTTGAATGTGTCCTACAATATCACTGTCTTCGACACGGATCCTGGTGACAAGGTGAGTGGACGGTGGACGGGTATCTTCGGTCATCTCGAACGATGGGTGAGTTTCATAAAAACTTCAAAGCGCCATCATTCAATCAGACCTTTAGATATTTTCCATGGTTGCAGAACATTGATCTCCTAGTAGGCCCCTTCTCGGCGACGTGGGATCGAATGATCACTTTCCGTAGCACCACACCCATTCGCAGCATTGGCTACAGCTTCATGTACTACCGACCATCCCTCTCAGTTCCCACGCAAGTTTTCCAGTTTGTCGTCGCCTTTGAAGCCTCTACGTGGCTCCTCATTTTCCTTACCACGATCGGAATTGGTGTGGCCCTTGCTCTTGTTCACAATATCAGCCCCAATTCGCTCAGCTACAGCATACACCCCGCCATTATCTTCGTTTTTGGTTATCTCTTTCAGGTATACAGTCTCTCCGCCGTCTATAATGGGGTTACACAGTAGTTCCAAATTTATCTCAGAAGAAGCCTAAAGATGTATGAGACTGATGGTATCTTTATCAAATCCCTGCATACTAGGAAGAGATGCTTAATGGTAGAGGCAGTTGAAACAAATGATTATTTTCTATACACCTACCATCGTGTTTTGATAGTCATCCATTGCGCTGTATCATGACAACTGTGCTGCCTATAAGTGATGCTAAACCAACTGCGAGACAGAAACACAATCAGATATTGAGAGCACGTTTGCTGCTCTGCCACTAATTCCTCCTTTTCACGGTGCTGCAATTTTAATGCTATCCAGCTGCTAATCTGGACTGCTTCTAGATCCCAGCAAAGTAAGGGGATACTAGAACGCATATTGTGATTGTAGTAGCAAGCTTTCGCATCTCTGGCATGCGTATTTGGTCCATGAATGGCATGAATAGGTTCAGTTCCTATTTCATTGTACTGCAGTCTCTTACGCAAGAAGGGAAGGCTTTAAGTTAGTGTTAAATAACAGAGGCCTAAATTTGATAAAGTTTTTACGAATAACTTATGCGTAGTTCCCTTTAAAGTTCACGTCTTCGTAAAATGTGAGTATTGTGATACGGCTGGTGTCATTCAATGCGTTGCTGAATTAGTTGCATGGGATAAATGCTATGAGAATTGTGCGCCAGTGAAGAGGAAGCTGATTGGCTAGGGACTCTCAAGATCCATGTTGACGTATATACTTCTTTTGTCAAACAAGTGATCTAACTTACTAGATGTTCGCTAGAGGTAGCGCCTCAGTGGCGCACCCAGAGCAATAGCCAAGGTGTCACCCATCGAGTTAGTGTGTGTGCGTGTGTGACTGCAGGGAGTGCGAACACGGCCACCGAGTCAGGCGTCGAGTCAGATCCTCATTGTGGTGTGGTGGTTCTTTTGCCTTATCCTCGTCATTGCGTTCTGCGCCAACTACGCCTCCTACCGTTCCTTCACGGCGCTAGAGACGCTACCCACCACCGTCTCTACCCTCCTTCATCAGGAGTACTACAAGTGCGTCCACTTGGCTACTGTTTGCACAGCCTTGACCTAAAGGCACCTTAATATCGTAATACCCACTTCCTCATGTTCAACTTTGATTAGTTCAAATCTGACATTTCATAACCAACTTCTACATAGATCTAGGGTGGTTGCCCAACAATCAGAGGGCGTTAACCAACTTCTCTCTTCTTAGTGCACGAACATTTGACAACTTTCGATGCATTTTGACCCATAAACCACTAAACCACCTTATTGCAAATTCACGTTCGGCTATCATGAGTGATGCCTTCTCATGATGAGGTGCTGCAAAACACCTTATTTGTTTCTTTAAGTTATGATTAAACTCGGGGCAAATGTCATATCTGACAATAAGGTACACGCCTACAGTGCCGAGTGTTTTTGCCTTTACGACTATCAAAGCCTGTCTGCCAATTTTTTCTAGGTATGCTTACATAAACGGATCTAGCATGGAAGCACAGATGCGCGTACCGCTAGACCCATCAATTTACGCACTTTACACAGTCATCAACAAGAAGTTCAAGAACTTGATACCTCCCAATCGAAGTGCTGGAGTTGATCAAACCATTAAGGTATATTATTCCTCATTTTGCCCTCTCCAAATAAACCAGTCGCCTACTTTGAAGTAGAAAACTACATTGTGCTGAATGCGTGATTGCCGATTGGCAGTGGGTGATTTTACTTACACTTTGATGAGTTTCAGTGAGTCCGCCATCAACCAACTCATAATCTCACTCTGACGGAAAGTAAAGGAGTTGACAGGACTGCTCTTCTCCCTCCTTCTAGGGTGGTTTTGCTTTGCTCGACGAATCACCATTCATCGAATACTACGCGCGAAAGTACTGCCTGGAGACGAGCTTGACACTCTGGTATGGAGTCTACGTCTTCTACACGCCAAAACTGCTGCCCTACTACAAAATCATCAACGACGAACTGAAATTGATGATAGCAGACGGAACCGTGGATAGAATTTACAAACGGTAGGCTACGCTTTGCACAGCAGTGCCCACTCTGCGATGTCACAGCACGGCTCTTTAACGAGCGTGATTGGGGACTTGAAAGTGGGCACATTGGTTGTGCGAAAGCATTCACGCTGACCCTGATTTATCAAAACGGTTTGAGTTAGGGAGAAGTGGGTTTTGAAAACCGAAGGGTGTGAAGCTGTAGAACCAGAAATGGCTTATTATGCGGCCAGATTTACAGTGTGGTCAAAGGATTCGTGTAAAATGGGGAATAGTTTGGGAAATCACCTACCGCAATCTTAATACGAATGACCTCGAGGGCTGCAAAAGAACCCAATGCTGAACGAACCAATCGAAAGGCGGGTTCACACAGAACCCTCTTTTAATTGGTTGAGCAGATAACTGGACCATTGTAGATTTCTTGACTAAAGGTTTTTATCGGCATAATATTTTACATTCCAGAGGAAACAATTTTACTTTACAATAAGCATAGGAAATAAAAGTCAGAGGATTAGTTCGGGTAATTCTGATTGGATACAGCAATCCATGTTAAGGATATTTCATTAAATTGATCTGCTATGATGAAATTTTGTTCGCTTTTAAAGATAAGGTGCAACAAGTGAAAAATAAGGTTAAATACAGCAAGACTAGAGGATACTTCGACACTTGTGCATTTGGGCCAGGGAAATTGCGTTGATAACCCGAATATATTTTTTCGCAGTCCACTATGCACTGGTTGGAGCACTCCAATAAGAGCTGCATAGCACTCTTAAACTTCCTTGAAGACAAAAGAAGACGTAATACTCCGTCAGAATATATGGATTCAGCGTACAGTAAGGATTTGAGCTACCGGCGTGCCCGGAAACCCGCCTGCCCCTAATTGGGACCAAGTCCCTAGCCAACAACAACAGTAACACAACCTATTTCACAATTGTAATTCATCATAATGACAAACCTTCTTAATTGCAACCTTAGGCATGTCAGCAACTGATCGCCAAAGTAACTACTTCAGTGACATTTCTGTATTGAAAATATAGCATGCTTAGACGAAAGTCTAATGTGTTTAAACCTTGACAGTGCAAAACTGTGCTGTTGGTTCAATTTGCAGAACTCAGGAGGAGCTGCTAGCTAGCCTGCCTAAGTATTGTGGAGCTACAATTAACGACCAGGCAATCGAAGCGATGCGAATTCCCCTTGTTCACTGGTCCGACTATTCCATTGAATTTGCTGCCGCTTCGGGCATCTTTGTCATAAGCCTCATCGGTCTCCTCATAGTCCTAATCATCATGGTTGTTGAGTTCCTGCTTGGTGTCTACAAGAAGGTAACTTCTAGGACATTTTCAATAGCGCATACAATTGATGACTCCACATTAGAGTTCCAGAAAAAAACTTTTAGTGTCTTTGTAGGTAATCATGAGTCATATTTAAAGTCCTCAATTATAAATCGTCTTATACGATTTTCCTTTTTGCGACCACTACGATGGCAGCTAAATGCTCACTGTGCAGACGCTCACGCTTTGGTCTGATGTCATTTCCAAACCGTCTTTTATTTCAGACACCTGAACCAGGCCACTGAAAAAGAGCATTAGAATGCGGAATCGTGGTACTGACAGCGTCATCTCTCCCATTGTCAGTGTTACCCTTATTCCCCCAAAAGTGCATTTTCTTGTAATCCTAACCGGCTTTTCAAATCATGTACGTGTCTATTTTTGGAATTCACTTTGATTGATTGCCAGCGTGGAGATGAGTGCAAGGGCGATTCTCCGCCAGTGGTGTCCTCATCCAACATTTATTTATTTGTCAAGACTTCGGTCTGGATTCTGTTTCCCATCTTACGGGCATTCCTGCAAATTTTGGTTTTGAAATTGAAGAGAATCGTCCGACTAGGTTTTATTAAAATAATTAGACGTGTCGGCATTAAAGTCACACGCACAATGACCTCTTAGGCTACCTTCTGGATCTCTTATTAATGGGGATACTTTGAAATACTTTCTTCGTCGAAAAAAACGCACAAAGTTTTACGAATTAATGATTGATTCCGCCATATTACACCATAAGTTGCCACTTGATCGTCGCACTGATACATCGCCCTACACGCAACTTCCAGACTTAGTTGGTCAAGATTGTCAGCTGATGTTATGAAACTGTTAAAACGACATGTAGAATGATTTAGTGGATTACACTCACTTCTTGACTCCTTTCATGCCTGTGCTATGTGCATGCCTAAGCGCTGTTTGCTAACATCGGTGTTGCACACAGCTGTCGCGTGCCTCTTCTATCTTGAAGACATTTGAGTGTGTGGGTGGATCCACACATATTTGTTTGTGTGCATGGAAAACCTTTGAAAGGCAGTGCACACCAATCACGGCATTGCGCGAATGCGAGGATCTGGACGTAAGCGCCTAAACCATGGTAATGATACGTGAGCAGCACATATTAGCGCTGCTCAGAGGTGCCGACAGGCACAAAATGAGTCGCCTCAAGATCAGAATCTTGCTAATCATCGTTCTGTTGACTCTGCGCAGTCCTGCCCAACCAACCGCTAGGTCAATATGTAAGTTGAATGGACCCATTTAAATTAAACAAACTTAAATTGAGTTATGTAGAAATATGGACCACAAGTCTTCGTTTTAACTGCCACAAATCCACACCTAATTTTCAGCACATCCAAGGAGCACAACTCCACCGAATCCCCGCCTAAATGCGACGGTAAAAAGTGTGATTTAGCATTTAGCATGACAGTAACGATCGAGACGCATTATGTCGATAGAATCCTCTATGCCGGCCAAGAGAACTTGACTTTCCTAAGGACTCATATGCTTTTTGGTGTAAACCTTAGCCCTGTATCAGAACGCATTCAAGTCAATTTAACTGGAACTTACAATATTTTGACTTTAGTATTTACGGATCCAAATCTGGACCCACAGCGATGCTCCAACTTATTCGCATCAATTTTGCAAAGAGGAGAATTTGTAAATCTCTCAACCATTGAAATCCCGCCAGTGTTTCTGAATGAATTAAAGGTTCCAGCGTCGAAGGTCAACTTGGAAAATCGTAAGGCCTTTCACTTAACCAGCCACCCTCACGAAGAATGATTTCGATTAAATAAATAGTAATAAGCACTGCTGTTCTATTTGCTCTTATCTTTTTGTGCTTCTTTGCCCACACCCTTTATTACTATCCATCGATTTACATTTAAATCTTCATTTTGGGTTTTTAGATGTGTGAGCTGGTGATGGGTAAGATGTTTGTTTCTTTTAGAGTTGCAAATAATAAAGAACGGGACAATTTTTGTGGAAATCGGACCTGAATACTTTTACGGGCCTTCGTTCTTTCCGCCAGAGTGGAAGACAAACTTGAACAATGTAAATAGGTCTCGTATTGTGGGTTTCGATTTGACTTTTGACGTTCAAAGCAAAGTGCTCAAAGCAGCTTTTGACCACCTAACCTCTGACATCGAGGCGGTCAAACTAGCCTATTTCTTCGACTACACAGGTTCGCTCATCGTTTCGTACCCTATATCCTATTAAAATTTCTAATGGTATATTAACTTGTTTACTCCATCTTTCGCATTTACTAGTAAAAGGAATGGGGTGTTTTTGGTGTAACAAAGAGGGATGGAAGTAACGGGAGCAAAAATAGGAGTAAATTTGGTCTCTGCCGCTAGCTTCGTTTTTGAGACAATAAGTTGGATTAACTTACAAGATTGAATGCGCGTAGAAAAACTTAATTGATCAAATTGCATTTTCTTATTTAGAAGGCGGAATCCATCCATTTACTCGTAAGTCGTGCATTGCGTTTCTAATTACTTTGCTTCAGACATCGAGCCCTTCCAGTTCCTTAAGCAAAAGGCGGGTCAATTTCTCCTATATCAACTAAGAGACTTCAACAGTGTCGATGATGCCCTTAGCCGAATTCTCGTCGACGGCGCTAATGTTCTTGTTCTCAATGTAGGCCAGCAAGCCGCTCTGACACTTCTACGCATGGTATGCGCAACCGATACCACTTAGTTATTACTGACGCTCTCTAGGCACAAGAGAAGAACATCCTTCAACAGCCCTTTTATTGGCTTGTCTTCAATGCTGTGAGTTCATATTGCTCGAGATATGTGTCATAGCAACGAATTAGTGATGGTTTTAGTGTTGACGTGCATCGTGGTAAATGCAGTCACGTGTACTTAGGTTTTGTGATGCTGAGGTGGTAATTGGACTAGGCTCTATGAAAAAATGGATTCTAACTAAGTTGGAATGTTTCTTATAATGCATTAAAAGGGACAGTAAATGTTTTGTGTTATTTTGAATTCAACAGAAATTCATTGTTGGAGTTTAAATTGTCATATTTTACTCGTTGTATTTAGTGATATTTCGTTTAAGTAGTGTTTTGAGGCATTTTGACGATTCCAAATGAATTAATAATTGCTTTTGGAAGCATATGCTCTCTAAAAAAACAGGGCATCACCCTATCGGGAGTGGAATTCTTTGTGGCTGACGCGAACTTTTTCGCAGTCGAATTTTCTACAAATGGCAGATTTGCTGAGTTTCCTGAACTGAGCGCCTTACCGAAACCCATAACACCAAAGGATCTGATTTTTCGGGACACGGCCGTTGTAGGACTTCAGGAGCTCGCTAGACTTCTCAACAAAGCAGTAAGTAAACTTTTAAGTATAAGATTTGTGTTTCAGGTGTAGTTTAAGGTTCGGTCCGACTGAATAAAAATAAAAACCTTTTCTATGTATTTATGAATCTCTGTGCCTTTAAAAGGCAAAACAACCAGATTAGCAACAGCCACCAATAAAGTGAGGATACAGAAACGACTAGTTATTTTATGCATAGCATTTTTGAGAGAGTATTGTGTAGTCGAAAACTTTATTTCAGGTGCCGAATAACATAGATCTCATTACGACCACGTTGAACGGTAGGGAAAACACGGTCCTACAACAAGAATGGAAGTTTTACTCGTACGAGGACACGAAATTTGACTCGAAGAGTGTAAGCTTACTTACCTTTAGCTATCTTGACAAGTTCCTCTTGGTTTTTTTAGAAACCCTTGAGTGAATAGCAATTTAACGTTTCAAAATACATTGAGTAATTTGTTCTTAATCCGTCATCCCTTTGAGTGACTAATATCTGTCGATGATTTTCAAACCAATTCTTATAAACGCGTGCATTGACGCCTCATTGAGTTTTCGATCATCTTAATGGTATGGAAATTTTTGACATTTCGATTGCTTTTTGCTTTCTGCCTTTTTAAGGTCTACAAAGTATTGGTATCCGCCAATCGGCCCATTACAGCAAGCTTCCAAGCGCTGAAGCAGCCTCCATCAAGAGAGCTTCTACTTCACCGAATGCGGGCGAAACCGCTTCGTCTTGGTACTATCAAGGTGAGGATTTTGTGCCAAACCACGTGTGCAGTGGTAACTACATTCACCAGTAATACGATATTAACAAATCAATTTTACTGGAGCTGGAGTTCTGTCTTGTTTGGGAAATGCGCCGGTTAGCACGTATACCTCTCGCCAGTCGTAGGAACACTGGCCCAAAAGCTGAATCAAATAGTTTGGTGTGGATAATGTTACCACTTTGGCGCCGCACAGCCATCCATCTATCTGAGTTCCGTCCGGCTGGTAGAGGGGTAAGAGGTGTCGCGTTTTCACTTTGATGACATTGCTATGCAGGCACAGTGGAGAGCTTCATAATGACCACGCCTAGTGTCGCTTCAGTTGTGAAAACCATTCCTGCAGAATAGAAGACAGTGGTAATTGTTGGGGCCTGTCACGATTCTCCTACCCGCAGTCTTACTTGGTGGTAGCATTCAGCAGTAGAAATCAGGATAGTTGTTCTTTGGCATCGGTTTCACTTTGCATCACCACCAATATAGTATCCCAAGACTTCTCTGAATTCAAAAGAAGGCATGTTTCTTGGACAGAGGGTGAAGTACCAACGTATAGAAGCGGATGATGGGGGCCACAGGCAAAGCCTCAAATGTCTGCATTAGCGAAGCAAAGTGAGCTTTTTGATTTTTTCTATTATAGGCGATTGACGTTTATGATAGTTTGAAATCTATGATGCGAAATACGTAAGCTATCCTGTCATATGCCCTATGTGTGGGAGGTGTATAATGCGCATTACATCACTCCAGTTTACATAGATGCTTGCGAACCTGCCAATGTAGGAGGCTGAATCACCGAAAGATTCAATGTCGTCATTTAGGTGATTTAAGGCGGAACTGTTTAAAAATGACACTCAAATGATGAGTTGGATTTCTCTGACTTCGGGGAGATTTTCGCATTGTGCATGAATGATGTATAGAATGGGAATGTAATCTTCAAACATGCGATAAAAGAATCCATGAGTGAATGAATAAATGAAGGGCGGATGAATCTACCGATGAAGTGCCTTGTAGGTACCACCAGTGATAACAGAAGAAACTGATGAGAACGGAAGTGTGACAGTAAATGGACCCGAGATCGCCTTAGCAAAGGCTCTTTTGAAGCGCTTGAATGTGTCCTACAGCATCACTGTATTCGATTCGGACATTGGCGAAGAGGTGGACGGACGGTGGACTGGTATCTTCGGACTCCTAGAGGAGTGGGTAAGATCGCACTATCAAACAATTTTTCGGAGAACAATAAGATCGAGTTTTCGAATTTGTGGCGGTTTTGCACATTCATTTCCTTTGATTTACGGTAAAAGCTTCATTTATTTTCAGGACATAGATCTCTTGGTTGGTCCCTTCTCGGAGACGTGGGATCGATCGAAAAGTTTTCTTAGCACTACGCCCATTCGCACCATCACTTACAACTACATGTACCGCCGACCTTCGCTCAAGGCCTCCCTTCAGATCTTCCAGTTTGTCGTCGCCTTCGACGGCTACACATGGCTCCTTATCATCCTAACCGCTGTGCTCTTTGGTGGGGTCCTCACTCTACTGCACAAAATCAGTCCAAACACTCTCAGCTACAGTATCCACCCTTCCATGCTCTTCGTCTTCGGCTACCTTTTTCAGGTATGCCTCCACCATTGAATGTGGATATTGTAGAGCCTGAGTTATCTCTCAGTACTTGATAGAACGTACCAATTCATAAGCAAATTTCGTATCAACGTATAAAATAATACTGAGATTAGTAGAACAATAGGCCCGAATGAGACTGATTGCGTCGGGACAGACTGAAAAACACGTAGCAAACCCATTTAAAGGTGATTTCTCAGAAATTGGTCCCATCTTTTCTTCTGTTGTAGCACATCTCAGGATTTTGCACTTTTTTTCCTCTTCAAGGAGAACTGCTTTAATGATGAATCCTTTTGGAAGTAGGACTAAAGACTAGACAACGCCTAGTACGCTAACTGATTTTCCCAGGATCAGTCGTCCAAAGGGCATGGTCACTTGGCAAAATGGGTTTTGTACTCATTCCTTTTGGTTTAAGTCATACCACTGTGACACAAAGCGCAGTAGTTGTTCCTGTGAATGAGCATTCAGCCATTGTGTACAATATTCCTCTTATTCTGGATGCCGGAACCACCCGTCCTCATAATTCGTTGTGAGGTGGCACAGATACCATCTGTGCTAACATGACAACCTATCCTAAACATGAACATTTGCACCATCCGACTTCTCTTAAGACCTATCGGAATGAATTTCTGGAAAGGTAACCATTTGGAGATATAGAGTAGTTGGATAGGACAGTGTTGCTAATCATTTTTGTTGAGTGACATCAATTTGTCCTCCTCTGGTTTCCACCTCTGTGATGGTTAAGATGGTGTCAGAAGTCGCCCGAGTCAAGTGTCTTGCCTAATTTTTTGAATTAGTATTTAACGAACACTTGGAGAATGTGTTCATCGAAGTTGCCATCAATGTAGTTACTGGGTGTTGGCAACACTACAAGATACCAGAGTGTACAGGAGTACTTACTATCAATTCGTAGAACTACTGAGACATTTTTAGCTGGTCTCGGTGCCATTAATATGGGGGTTGAAATGTGGTAAGTTTAAAAGACCCTAACAATAACACCCATGACGTATAAAATGATCTAACTTACTAGATGTTCGCTAGAGGTAGCGCCTCAGTGGCGCACCCAGAGCAATAGCCAAGGTGTCACCCATCGAGTTAGTGTGTGTGTGCGTGTGTGACTGCAGGGAGTGCGAACACGGCCACCGAGTCAGGCGTCGAGTCAGATCCTCATTGTGGTGTGGTGGTTCTTTTGCCTTATCCTCGTCATTGCGTTCTGCGCCAACTACGCCTCCTACCGTTCCTTCACGGCGCTAGAGACGCTACCCACCACCGTCTCTACCCTCCTTCATCAGGAGTACTACAAGTGCGTCCACTTGGCTACTGTTTGCACAGCCTTGACTTTTAAATGCCTTAGTGTGTGCCTACTCGTCATTCTGTAATCTGCCGCAATCCGTTCAATTCCACCTATGTAGTACTACCAAATGTTTTGCATGGTTATATAATTGTCTTTCTACCATGAATCCCTGCAAATTTAGATATCTTTCTACTCCTCTTTGGCGCAAAATCTCTTACTCAATAAAGGACCTGTTGTTCTCTTGGGTGTGTTTGCCAAAGCTGTCACCAATGTCTCTCTCGAGTTGCTTCTAATAACATTTCAAATGAGGTGGTTTTAAAATTTGATTGATTACAGAAACACAAAAAAAGGTAGGGATGTTGTAGTGGGAATTCCTGGCACCACTCTAGGGTCCGCAGTGTTGGACACCAGTGGAACCTATGTAGTCGCATAGATAGGTAATGCAAATGTGAATCACCAGCAAAACAATTGGTGTTAGGGCCTAAATGAGACCAGAGGCTGAAGTTCAATGTCACACCTGAGAAGCACCGCTTTAGCTTTGATACTGAGATTGTGTTTTCCCTTTTGCGTGACACTTAATCAAGTAATCATTCATAGCTCAGTGCTTTTAAAAGGATGATTGACGGATATAACTCTAGCCACTTTTCACCATTTAATTTCTACACTTTAGGGAAGTAACTCACGGGCTAGCTTTGGGCAAATTATGTGTGAAGCTCATTGTTTAGGCCACGGCACTAGACTTCTAAACGTGATTCCTTAGTGCAAATTCGTAACTAATTTTTAAAAAATAAGATTTGCTTCGCAAACTAACGTCAAAACTGTAAAAATGTGGGAAGTTATGTAGTTTAAGTACCTACTGTCATGACTGGTTGCACTGTGGTAGCGGGTTTCATTGACAAATCATCAATGCTTAAAAACGCCTCTCTCCCTGCCCCTTCCCCGCCTTTTCCCCATCAGCCACACCTTGACCCAGGAATCAGAAACACGATATTACAAGTGAGCACTTAGCAATTAGGAGTAATGCCTACTTGCGCCGAAGGCCTACAATACCTGAGGTGACTACCACTAGCAATCACTCATTTGTGGTTTACTAAGGAACAACTCTAACGTGTCAAGTGTTTCAGTCTTTTCGACTACTAAAGTTCTTTTGTGGATTTTTTCCAGATATGCCTACATAAATGGATCTAACATAAACAAAGAAATGAGTACATCTCTGGATCCGTCAATTTATGCACTTTACACAGTTATCAACACGAAGTACAAGGATATGATACCGCCCGATCGAAGCGCCGGTGTTGATCAAACCATTAAGGTACTTTATTCTTCTTCTTGCGGTCTACAGCCCAACCAATTGATTACTTTGAGGTAGAACACTAAATTGAACTGATTGCTTGATGGATAATGACTTTACATGTTGAACCACGACTCTTCAAACCCTCCACCCTGATGGGAAGCAAAGGAGTTGACAGGACTGCTCTTCTCCCTCCTTCTAGGGTGGTTTTGCTTTGCTCGACGAATCACCATTCATCGAATACTACGCGCGACAGTACTGCCTGGAGACGAGCTTGACACTCTGGTATGGAGCCTACGTCTTCTACACGCCAAAACTGCTGCCCTACTACAAAATCATCAACGACGAACTAAAATTGATGATAGCAGACGGAACCGTGGATAGAATTTACAAACGGTAGGCTACGCTTTGCACTGCAGATCTACACAGTGGGAAGGCGGTGGACAAGAAGCCTGTACGGCATTCACTACACAGCAGTGCCCACTCTGCGATGTCACAGCACGGCTCTTTAACGAGCGTGATTGGGGACTTGAAAGTGGGCACATTGGTTGTGCGAAAGCATTCACGCTGACCCTGATTTATCAAAACGGTTTGAGTTAGGGAGAAGTGGGTTTTGAAAACCGAAGGGTGTGAAGCTGTAAAGCGTTTGGTATGAGGTCAAAGAGTTTGCCTAAGATGCGCAAAAGTTTGCAAAGTCAGAGTCGTGAACCAGATCAGCTCTGCAGGGGCCTACAGCTTTGTCGATTGGCTGAGCTGGAGGGCTTTCTACCGACCGAATATATTAATACATGCAAAGATCTTGTTTAAAGGGTTGTATTCCGCTTTTGCAAAGCAGTGTAGTATTTAAATCATGCTACTTATTTGAACATTATTGACGTGATTTCAGAGTGAATGTGTCAAATAATAATTTGGGAAGAATTCGCGATTTCGATGTCAAGATGTCAACAAATTTGTGATCCAATAAATGTCGACTGACGATTAACTTCCTTGATAGTTTGCTATGAAATTTGAGTTGAACCGTTAAGCAAACACGGTTTGTAGGTGAACCACTTCATTTAAAATAACTTATGAGCCATTGAATGAAATTTTTTAAAGTCAGATTCATCACTTAAAACCCCGTATCGAGTCGGTAACTGAAGCAAAAATCATACCAAGGCGTAAAATTCGGCTCCCACTCAAGCACTTGAAGAGAGTTTGAGTTAATTTTGGAGCTTAGCAGTTTAGAAATGTTCCTTTTCAACTTTCAGGGTTTATGAGCAGCAACTAGCCACCCTACCAATGTACTGTGGGGCCACATTCAAAGATAAGGCAATTGAGGCGATGAGAAATCCCCTCGTCAATTGGTCCGACTATTCAGTTGAATTTGCCTCCGCCTTTGGCATCTTCATAGTTAGCCTCATTGGCCTTGTCATCGTTCTGATCGTCTTTGTTGTAGAATTCTGCCTTGGTGTCTACAAGGTAACTTCTAGACGATTTCCCGCTATCACATGCACCAAAACCACTTAAAACGTTACCATACTTACGCACGAGGTTGCAATCAGTCTAAGGGTAAAATTAGGCGCCGCAGCCGTCTGAGTATTTTATTGTTTTCGGATGCTACCAGATGCCTTTGATTTGCAGGCGCATTTAAGACAGTCGAGTCGTCAAATATGTATGACGTTGATAGCAGAACTACATAGTGGTTTCCCGGTTTCAACATCTCTGCATTTAAAAAAAAGTATCATATGACTTTTAGCATTAAAAAAAGGCATTTGGAAGACTTTGTTTCAAAGATGGTCTACGTTATAACACGAAAACAACTTCTAAGCCTTTAATTAGAACCACCTTTCCACTACTGATTGCAGCAGCTAAAACACGATACGAATCGTTCGGACGAGAGTTTGTGGAACCCAACAAAAAATGCAAAGCATTGTATTGTTTCATCCAAACACGAGCAAATTAATAGGCTAGTTGATAAACTTGGTTAAGTAATTAACTCCTGTTGAAAGGTTTTCTCCTAAGTAATGATCGCGATGGCAACCAAATAGAGTTCGATGTGGAACTCCTACGTGAAATGAAGGGAATGCTCAAGCGTTATCGCATTTGAAACGCCACCTTCCATTTCAGAAGCCTGAACAAGGCCAGTGAAGAGGCGCCTTGGAATGCGGACTCATGATATTGACCATGCCATCTTCTTCACTGTCAAGATTTGCATTAACCTCCTCAAAAAGTGCATTTTCTTGAACGTCCAGCAGAATCTTTTTAATTGTGTACCTGTGTATATTTTGGAACGTCCTCCACTTGATATGCAATGTGGAGGAGCGCGCAATAGCGATTCTCCACCGGTGGTGAACCCATCCATTGTTCATTTATTTGCCCAAAACTTGGTCATACTGTTATCTGGCTTGAAAATTCCCGATTTCAAACCCCCAATGGATCCAACCCCTTTTCAAGAATGGTAGTTAATTTTTATTACTAGCATGCACTTTTTTTAATTCCTCAAAGTAGAACTTGAGCTGATTTAAGGGAGAATTTTAACTCGATATTTTGCCGCAGAGCTCCAAGTCATCGCTACACGCCAAAACAGAAAAGTGGTTTATCATGGGTTTGGTGCTGCGATCCGCGGAATCCAATGTGTCCACTTTGTTAGACTCGAATTTGAGCAAAAGTAATTATACTTCGATTATACCATCACCTTTGTGATCGCCTAGACGTTGCCGTATCTATTTCTAGAAAAACGTTATTTTTAGTATCGAAAAATAAAGTGCGCTAGTAGAGATGCCTCACGATTTGTAAAGACAAACATAAAATCAGATGCATTTGTGAAGGCATTGGAGCGCCAGGCACGCTATTCCCCGTTTCACAAGGAGGCGTTTCCCATCATTTCATTTTGGGCTGAAATGAGTCTCGATGCAGTAGATCTTGCCACTGGCTCCTATGGCTGGTATAATGGGAGTTCAGATCATAGTCATGCGAAGTTTCAAACATTGGAGATTGATTTGTGAAAGACATTTATGTTCACCAAAAGAGGAAGTCCGAGGTCCCCAGATAATAAGGGTCCGTTTAAAGACGTAGACGCGGATGACGATGGCAGCATCTTAAATGCACACCACAATCCTGTTAGCACTAGAACATAACCGGACAATCCATTCAAAAGCTGCTTTTTGGTAGTTGATCCGATAGCAAAGACAAGGGAAATGAACGAATCGCTCGACTGTTTCACATGAGTAGTTTCTTAAATCCAGTCACGTCAGACACAGTGGTGGGGTCAAGTGGATGAGAAGCTGTTCAGAATCTCACCTCGAACTGTTACTATCCATCGTAGTTCCAATTCGAGACAGCCCTATTGCTAGTGTGACCGCGGTATGGAAAGCTAACATGGAGCATCCAAGCCCAAGTCTGATTTTTGGTGCATAAAATGCAGAAGGGGAAGAAGTTCGAGAGGTTCAAACCATATTTACTTATCATGCTCCTTTTTTAAGAATTGAGCTACACCTATTTCAGTCTCCACCCCAGTATAGCATTCAGCTCCTCTGTGCTGGTCTAGAGCAAAAAGCTGGCTAGGTATCTACTATGGATGATCTTTTTGGTTGCGTTAGCAGCATCTGCAAGGGGTTCGTGCCTCGCCCACCTTCGTGACAGATATAGGCCGATCCGGTGTCCTACGCGCTGACTGAATGTTCGTTCACGGAGGCGACCGATGTGCTGCCGGCCATATTTGAAATGAGTACACCGCTAAATTCCAATCTCCCATTACTGAACAGCTCATCATTTTCGTGCCGTGCCTTGCCACAGTACCTGAAGTAGATGTCAGTTGAATGTACCATACGATGGTAGCTCGGATCTTGGATAACGCCATTCCTACAGCAGTAGCCTTTTGGCCACTTTAGAGGTTGATGATACGCCTCACGATGTTCTCAGAGATACCATAAAATGGCGAGAGAGGGCCTTAGTATAACAACCAAAATTGGCAATGCCAACGGAAACAGACCAATTCTCCGATAGGGAATTTGAATTAGAAACCTACCTTTACGCATCGTACTCAAATTCAAACTATGGTCGAGCACTCTGCGAACGTAAATACGACTCGCAGGCTTTAAAACACACTAAATCCAACTGATTAAATATACGCATCTTCCTGTACCTCTCCCCTTGAATAGCGCGAAAAGGCAAAATCGCGCCTTTTCACACTAACCTTTTCACGCTTCAATAAGACTAATACAGGGACTGCTGTGGATACAATAGCTGAAAAAATGGATAATCATTTTTTAGAGTTCACCGTGAGTGGGAGTGGAGGCGAATCCAAAGATGCGATGCTGGAGGTAGAAACCAACCTTGTCATAAACTTGTTTGCACCCCGAGGTGGAGAAGAGACGAGTGCCCTCAGGCTCCCAATCTAGTTCGGCCAGCACAAAGTCGGTCATTGTCTCAGTCGCTTCAACTCCCAGTCGGCGTGCCGCGTCGACTATGCACGCGCGTGCGTGCACCTCCTGCAGTGGGAGGAAGGGTACCACTGCAGTTATCAAGTGGCTGCTTATGAGGTCCGAAAGCTTGAAGGCGCCTGTAAGGCAAAATAAGATACAGCACATTGCAAGCCATCTATAGTATCCAAATCAGCTTCAGGGGTCCCCGATTCTGCTTCCAAGGTGGCTGGGTGAAAGCCTGGAGACTCACAACAGGAATCTTCCAGTCCTTCTGTGCACTTACAGCAAAGCCACCCCCAGATTCTTACGGTATGTTGACCTACAACTTGGAGACCACACTAAAGTATTGTCAAACCCACTTTGAACGAAAACCAGTCATGATTTAGCCAGAAGGAAGGCATCTATAATGGCGTAAGCACATTAGAACCTTTTGAGTTCTACCTACTGCCGATCAAGTATTTGAGTCACGAGGTATACCAGATCTAGACGAGAACGCAGTGTACGAACCTTCTTCATTGTAGATCGACTTCGAGAGGGCTCGACGGAGATCACCATACTGAATCGACTTACGATTCTTGCCGGTATTGAGGTGATTGAAGACATATTCATTAATGGTTGAAGCACCACCGTTTCTAAAGACAGAGAGTTAAAAAAACCAAGCTTATTTAGCTATCCACAATGATCAAACAAAAGCGAATCGCATTGAAGTCGCCAAGAAGCTTGCCTTGTAGCGTAAGAACTGGGAATAAAAAGTCAAATCTCACCCCATGAAGACGAAAATTGCCCTCCTGTAGTCCACACCTTTAATAGATTCTGAATAACCCAAAAGGGGAACAAGAGCATCCAGAATGCCGGCAGGCATTTTATGAACTTCGTCAAAAACCAGCATTGATCGGTCGCACTTGCTGACTACCTCTCGAATGTCCTCCAGTACTTTGGCCTAGAGAGTTCACAGACAATGGAGAGGGATAGCCCCAACAATTTGGTGATAGTTCCAGCTTAGAAGTTTGAGGTAAATCAGAGGAAGAGAGCACACCTTGTAGAATTCAACCGAGTCTTTGAAAAGAAAATCAACGGTCGCATCGAAGTAACGATAAAACTTGCTCTTCTCTCCTGCCTTGAACAAATTCGATGCCAAAATTGAGACTGCGTAGTTTTTACCAACACCTGTAAACCCATGAAGTGAAAAAACTAGACTTCTGCGAGGACTTGGATCCTCCATGTGAGCCTAAAACAGAGAAAAGAATCAAAGGCCATCTTTATCAAAACAAAGGCCTCATGACCATTTAAAAAAGAGTAAAATCGCCAAAAATCATTCCACGAAGCAAAAGTATGTAGTCATATGCACCCACCTTCACATAGTTGTACAACCTTTCGATGGCAATGTGTTGGCCGTAAAGTTTCGCAGTCAAATTCCCATAAAAATCTTAGCTAAATGAGTTGATTCAGACTCACATTCATGATTAAAATGGAGAGCATCGCTGCAGCATTCGCCAAGAAAACACTGAATTGGTTCAAAAAATCTTGGTAGGAGGTTGAAACCACTCCCAACTGATACAGCAAACACGACAAAAAGGAACGCGTAGGTCGAACAGCATATCATCAGAGAATTATTTGCAGATCGCATTTCTGGGGTCGGCGTAGTGACCAATGCGGTCGGTATGGCCAATGGATTTAGTCACATGCAGCATCAGCAGTGAATTAATGAAAAAACCTAATTAGATCGGAATATCAGGCAATAAGTAAAAATTGTTAAAATTATACAAAGGCCGTCAGGGCAACTAATGCTTAAGAGAAAAGGTATCTAATTTGATGCGCAAAGGTAAAAGTCTGGTAATCAAGGCATCTTTTTGCAGAAATAAATTTTTCGCGTCAACGTGTCGCTTCAAATAATTCTTAGCTCAGGAAACTTTGAGGTCAATTCAGTTGTTTTGTCAACCAACAGCTGCAGCGATATTTTGAACTGCTACGTATACAGTCAGTTTTAGGCATGCTTCGAAATCTCGTGCAAAATGTTAGGAGGTATCCAAAAACCTCAATACTACTAATCAGTGTTTCCTTTATTATGGGGAGTCATGCGAGGCTGAAGTATAGGTAATCGAACTATTTGGATGATGCAGTATCTTATCAGAGACAACCTCCTGCGTCGCCGAATATGCACCCAACTAAAAGTTAGTTCCTTTATCCCATATAACAATGCCCAAAGGAACTGGGTATGGAAAAGTTAACAAGCAGGGATAGGCTTCAACGAGTCACTGTTTTCCTCAATCCCTTTGCTCATCAGAGGGCAATATTAGATAAATTCGATGAAAATGCGATGCCCCTTCTACAAATAAGTGGTATAGATGTGCAGATGGTGTATCTAGACGATGATGATGAAGCAAAGAAATGCTCAAGTGTACTAGATCCTGCAAGTACTGATGCAATTGTTGTTGCTGGCGATGACAATCTCTTGGCTAAGGTAACGTCGATAGGGGTGGCCCTATTTTACCCTGTAGACTCTTACTGGACTCTTACGTAGGAGTGATTATGCGGTAGGTTATCGTTTTTTTAATTTTCACCCCAGACGACAAATCTGTGGAACACACCCATTTACGTGCTCCCTCTGGGGGTTTTTAACAACTATTGCAGTACAGTGTTGAAGGACAGTAGCCTTATTAAGTAACTCAATTCGACTACCTAGTTCTACCTGTTCTAGCTGGTGCTACCGAATGATTATACCAGTTTTACAAAATAAGTCTCATCGCAGAAATGTTCTATGCATTCGACCTTTGGTACAAGGTACTACCGGATGCGAGAAAACTGAAGATTTTGAGGTGATCATGAATTAAACTACTTAACTTTGTTTCTCAATAGCCAGATTCCTCTAAGCAGGAGGTCTTTGCAATGACCGGGATTGAATGGAGCTGCTGGCGCGATGTGGAGTATGGCGGTGGCGGTCTCTCCCTCACCGCTTCCCGTCCCGCCAGTCACAAACCTCGCCTCGTCACTTCTCCGAGGTACAGTGACGTTGGCAATTTCAATGGGATTACTGTTGAAGCCCCTCTTAGCTCTACTTACGAATACTATTCGCTCCGCCAATGCCTCAAGCGTCTTGGTGCCACATGTCGTCATGCCTTTACCTATCTCCGCGCCCCCGCTTTTGATCCCACCCTGCCTACTGCGGAACAGCTGGAGGCGGCCAGAAGGAAAAGGAAGCCCCTCCGACGTGGGTGTGCTAAGCAAGCAGTCTTTTTCGTTAAACCGGTGTGCGCTGGTTGCAAAAAGTGCTGGAGTGAGAAGCATAAGGTGTGTTTATTATTAATGGGCCAGTCCTTAGCTTCTACATTTGATGTGCTTGATTATATAGCTAATGAAGTCTCGTCTTGATCTTCAGCTATACCTGTCACGATGAGAGCACAAAAATCTGTCTTATCTAATTATGACAATTCACAGAAAGGCTACCGTATTCTGGTGATTAAATGGGGGATGGGTCTTGTCTTATCGTCAGGGTATTTTCATTTTACCTTGGATTATGTCGATATGCAATAGGTAGTGTCTGTATTTGTTTTTTTTTCTGGGAAAGGTGCGTTTTTTTTGGCTGCTGCCTATTCAGTAACTTACGTTGTTAGGCTTTGAACGATCATGAAGGTTGTCGGTTCAACATAGTTTATTTGTATTGTATGGCAGATAAAATTCTACTCCCGTACACCAATCTTCAGAGCGCTTGGGGAAGCGCAAACGCGGAAAATTGAGTTTTTACTTTAACCTTTTCAGTAAAAAATTTTTCTTTTCGGTGCTTCGTACTGTGCGTGGCTGCTTTACGGCTTCCTTGCTGGTTTGTTATATCAAATAATGGATGAGCTTCATCGTGGGCACTGTCTATAACTTTCGATTTGGATGCTTAGCCTATTGCTAAGATATGCAATATTCTGCAATAGGTATTCACATTCTCTTAAATGTCTGTAAAAGTGTGCTCTGACTCTCTACTTTTGGTTTCTGATTATTTAATTGCTTTCTTATCTAGCGCTATGTGTGGCTCATGTTATCCAATTCTAGAAATATTCTCATTCAAACTATCTTGCACTTTTTTAGCTTGAAAGTTCAGCGTTAGCCTTCTGTTTTTGTCGGAGGATGTGCTTGTATTCCCTGTTAATTTGTGTTTTGGATGCTGCACGAACAAACAAAATATCACAATATTCGGTATTTTTAATTTTTTGTTGGGCGCCAATCCTAGCAAAACGCGAAACCATTAATGTTATTGCAACTTTTTAGTGTTCTAAATAGATGTCTGGTTTTCATATGGTTTGCAGACTGAAATATTACTTGAATGCACTTAGTAGCATCTGTTGCATAACATTTTAGTTGGCAGCGTCGAAAACAATGTCAGAGACTTCAGGGAAATCATCGTGGTTCGGCCGGTTTTTTGGTCTTTCCTCATGCTCCGCCACCAAAAATGGCAAAAGGCCATCAAAAACACGGGATTCAGAGTTTCCGGATTACGAAAATCCCGAGTGCGGTTCGGAAACACGTCTCGATGTACCTCCAACCTCACGTGTCGTCATCACCCTTGATGGGGTGTGTTACTTAAATTCATTGATCACTTTAACCACGATTTGAGTGATTTTCACAAGTAAGCATTTAAAATGGTTTCAATGTGTGTTTGCAAACACGTGTTGGAGCATGACCAATCTTGTAAGTGGGAGCGCTTATTTGTGAATTTTGGACTTATTACAGAGCGTTGCTTTACTGGGAATTCCTCGCTCGCTTATTTGCCTTTTAATCTTGCTGGCAGAAAAGTCGGTTGAACAAATGGGCTGGTATTTCTGTGTCTTCGTGTCCATTTGCAATCGCACTTTTGGTTTTCTCCTTTTCAACCTTCCCCCTGCAGCAACAAACGGACGTGCAATTTTTTCTTGTGAAAGCGTTGACAATTTACTCTTACTGCCGTAGCTTCACAGTCTATGCTTTTAATTAATCTTTTTTGTTTGCAAGGTCTCTTTTTCTCAATCTTCTCGTATCTCTCGAGAGATGTCAATTGTAACCAATGGGATAATCGTTTTCTTTGAGAATGGCTAAACATGCATTAATTATAAAGCATAATTTGTCTCCATATTCCTGTAAGGGTAACTCAATCAAACCCATTCTATTCCCTTCACACATTGGCTATTCTTTCACGTAACTACATTCTCACATCCGGAAGCATTTTCGCTCCTGTGGCTTTATGGATAAAGCTTTTGAGGTGAAAATTTGCCATGCAAAACTGCTCACATGAGCAGTTTCTCTCGCAGGTGAGTGTTAAAAGGTCGGATCTAGCGTAAGGTGGAACAGGTCACATATTATTACATTGTGAGTTCTGTTTGACCACGTTCATGTAAATCGAATCTTCTCAAGAGGGATAACTTTAGTGGAGTTCCTTCTGCATAGGGCGATAGATGAAGGTCTGCTGCCTTCGCTCCGATCCTAATACCTTTTTTTAAGAAACGCATTCCCCCTTATCCTCTCTGTAGGCATAACGCGTCTCATGGTAAACGGTAGTTGAAATGGTTTTGCGCAAGGGTTCTCTTGTTAAGGGGCCTAGTCAATTTAGTGTTTACTACATCAAATTCTTATCAATCTCTTCGCATAGTAAAGGTTCCACTACGTAGTCCTTGACTTAAAACTTTGATCGGAAGTATCTGAAATCTGATAGGTCTATCAAGCACAGAAGAATACCGCATATTTCCCAGCTTACTTTTAGTCGAAATGGCACTCCTAAAACGCGGCTCCTCTAATTCTTGCACTTTTTCGATTGCCACCAGTAGAAAGTTGGTTGGACACGGAAAGAGAAGGGATAGAGATAGAGGGTGGTAGGTGAATCGCAATCTAATTCTTCAAGTAACCCACTTATGTTTTGATCTCTTTCATTTTTCCTTCTGTTGAACAACTGCCAGCAGCGGGCAAGAGTGTATAAGCGTGTTTGAGCGAGATACCGAGTGGGCAGGTCATTCATTTCAATTTGGGCCTGCCAACTGCTGCCTTCTTGCTGTCGCCTACTCTCTTTTCCCTCCCCTTCCCCCCCCCTCCGACAAAATTTATTCACTTTTGTCAAGCCGAATTTCGCCTATGCTTCCTCTCCCATTGGTGCGACCCCCGCCTTGTAAGATCCTGCGTCATATTATTCACCTTGAATCCTGTTCATTGATGCATTTTGATCCCTCTACTAGTGATGCTGCTAATTAGCATAACGCACATGGTGTTATGCCATTGAGCCGGCTCCTTAAGGGCACCACTCAAATCTATGGCTTAATTCACATGGACGAAGTGGATTCATGCGTCTTCTGTAAGAGCGTCACTAACCTTGATGCGAATTTCAGTAACGACTAGATGCGTCTCTGCTCATGTGGGTTATGGTATTCACGACTACTCTGTGCCAAGATCTTGCAGGAAAGTCCGAAACCACGCTCTAGCGCTCTGCCACCTACTTGGCCAAATCAACTGCTGCGCTGGAACCAATGGTGAACTTATTCACGATTTAAGAATGTTCCACATTTAGTATATCGTTTTAAACTAAGCTGTATGAATATTCATTGGAAGTTAAGATAAAGCGTATGCTACATACCTATGACGTCGGGTTCAGATAAGGAAGTGTCTCATATGTGTGACACTGTTACCGGTATTGTAGACATACTCGTCTGCTCGTGCGTCTTTTTTAACCATAGAAACCTCATTCTCGCATTAGCTGCATGGAGATCTGCAAGTTTTTCACCGTCAACCGTTTCTCATTCGCAACTATACAAACAAGTACTCGTCCAGGTTATGCGTGTCAAATCTAATAATGATGTAAACGCTACTGGTCAAAAGAGTGTCATAACAGATGCCAAAGTTCTGAGTGCTTTTTCTCTTAAGATTCCCCCACTAAAGAAGTCTCGATTTTCGAATTTTTTTCCCATATTGTCGCATGAGACAGATTGTATGAATACTATGCGCGTGTTTGAAGGTTTTTTTACATCAGGAAGCAGTGTTGAATACTACACCGAATTCCCACTGAAAGGAAAGCTGCATTTTTGCCCACACCCATTTGTTACTTTTCCGTCTGAAATTCCCGCAGATCTCCCTATCCCCCATGGAAGCATTGTGCTGCCCTCTTCATCCCCCTCTGAATTGGTTGCACACAACCACCTTCTAGCTGTTACCGTATCTTTTCGTGAAAACATAAAACCGCACTCCCTGTACATATTTTGCCCTGCGTACTGCAATCGCCCGCCACCTTGTCTCGACCGTTAGCAAAATTCGTTCCTACAGCATATCAAGATGGCATGGCGCTCCTTTGGTTTTGTGGGAGGACGCTTACGGAGTAAAACTGGTGGTGGCCTTATTGGCCAAGACTAGTGGCATAACTCCATCCTACTGACGCGGTGGCCAAATCGCGAGGATTGAAAGGGCTTACGCCGTCAAGGAGTGCGTTTTAAAATAAGTGTTACTAGTATTGTTTGATGAACTGATGCTTGCGATGGTTTTTGCTGTATTTCACGGTCGTCACCGTAGTTCGATGTCGACTGGACGGCGTTTGTGTTTTATGCTAACTTAAGATTTTCAATTTTTTTGGCCGAAATCAATGACGGATTACATCCGGTTTGTGTGGAGAAATGGTGCCCGAGTCCCTCTCAAACGCCTACGCAATGATTTAATGTCTATGCTGGGAGATTTAAAAACCCAATTTTTCACTCAAAGTGTGTTTTGATGCGGTTTTCTCTTTTGTTGGTCTTCTTGGTTGTATTCGCCACTCTCGGCCGTCGTTTTTATGATAACCGGATTGCATATAACGTCTAAGCACATTTAGTGTGAACATCCAGAAGGTCTAGTGGGGTGGAAGGTGGCAGGAGCCCAGGTCAATGCCACTAGGTAGAAGCTGAATCGCAAGAGATTGGAATTACCCGCAAGGCCAGATAAATTGTGTGGGTCTCTTTTGAGCTTTGTTCTGTGGTTACTTCGATCCTCATAATACTGCCATTGGCAGCAGAACTGAGGCAGGAATTAATACGACGCGTTAATACTCAGCGGCAGTGCACATCTTGGTTCTCCATCCAATGAAATGGAACAGTTAGGAATTTATTTGGGAGCCAGGACCCTAAGTGTTTGGTTGGGGGCATGTCTTCAGATCATCGCAAGAAGTTGGGAATATTTAAATACGTCTCGGGAACAATTTCAATCCGTTCAAACTCGATTCTACTTACCTCCAACCATTATACAGAACTTAGGATCAAAAGTTGATATCCCTTTTGCAGTGAGTCTTCACAAATTTAGTTATCAACAGTAGGCACCTTTTATTAACGGAAATATTTCATTTATTTCCTCACCGCTACTTTGCTGCCACCATGAAGACCGAATTGGAAGAGCCTGTGTGGATAAATATGACTACTGAACTTTTGTTACCGCTTCCTCGGCAGGACAACATTCGTGTCAACGTGTCACCAGCAGCGCAGAGTCTGGTAACCTACGTGAGACAGGCCTTGGAGCACCTTACTTCTCCGGCTTACCATTGCAATTCGGCGGAGCCTCGTCCTCTCTCCTTTCTCTGCTCCTCCGTCATCCTCTGCCCCTCACGCACTGATGTGAGTTCCTCTATCTGCTTTTGTGAAACTTTTCCAGTTTTCTCCCATCTTTCCTAGGCAAAAAGAGCACGCAACTGTGCAAAATTTAGCTAGCTAACTAAGTTTTCTTAGTCTCTATGTGCGTCTCCATTATTTTGTACATCTTGTGACCCTCCTCACCAAGTTTTATTGCTTCTTCCTCCAAATGAAGACACCTTAAGGTATGTATAATGAAGGAACAAAAGGATTTTTTCCATTTTCGATGGCGAAGTCCTTGTCCTGTGATTCTAAAGGAACGAAACGACGAAGTAACCTTCTATTAAGTTCCCCTTAGGATAAGAGTTTTGACTTTCCAATTTATTAGTCAAGTTTCCACAAAAACTGATCTGTACGCGAGCCACCTTGTCTAACTTTTTCTCGCAGTTGAAAATAGTTTCGGAATGCATAAATGTGAAGTAGCTAAACCTGGGAGGGGAATTTTCCTCCACCTTCTGCTGCGATGTGTGTGAAGTTTGCGATTTTAGCTTTGCCATCTTTCACGAATATAAGCTCTCTTTCCGTTCACTTGATTAACTTACTTGGCCCCTAATGTCAGATTGCACATTTCCTTCTAGAGTGAAAATTCTTGTTGTACATGTAATGATAGGATAGTGGTAAAAATATGAATTTTCAAACGGCGGAGTACGTCAAGGCTCGTTGGTCATTCGTGATGACGCTAAACTAGAAAACTCTTTGCGCTAATGTGTTCGAATCTAAAGGGTCTGATGAAGTGTTTCTTGCGTTTTTTAGGGAAAAGGCAATTGTGTGGCTGAGTTGACGGTTCTTGTGTCCTCTCCAAACTGATCTTATTAATAGATTAGTCTTTTTCTATCCACCTTTAAGGGATTGAATTCATTGTGCCTTTGAAATCCGGCATTACAGACTTACTTTAGCTGCAGACGAGCATTTATAAATGTGAGTGTCTAACTCGAGTTAGCACTTTTAAGAACCTTCCGCACTTCCATTCTCTGTCTGTTCCGGAAAGCCAGTCGAATCCGGCTTTTCCTGAGCAAACTTCGATTGTACTCCGAAACGTATCTAAAATACAGCTTAGTTAATCTCTTTAAGGGAAAAGCGTAGCTTTTATTTGCATTGTAATTGCTATTTTTTATTGTGTCCTAGGCAGCGAAAACCTGGGTCTTGAAAACCACAAACGAAATCCCCTTGCCTCGTAGTTTAACTCTCTTTCATTTCCCATTGCAATGGTTACTTTCGAGGTGTTGTGCAAAATTTGAATACTTATTGGTCTAGTGTGAATCACGTCCCCCTGATTGAAATAATAAAATTGGAATAATTCAAAAGTTTCTTTTTTTGGAATACTAGCGAGGCGCACTCAGAGCGGCAAAGTGACTTATCAGCTTGCGTGTCCCCATGTAACTAACAAACTCGCCTTTCAATTAGCTTCTTTTTTGGGAAAAAAAAGAATATTTTCTCACCATTGTTTTGGAGAGTATATTCACCTGTTTTCGACAGAATTCTTTTTTTTCAAGGTTGGGAATAGTTTTGTTTTTTGATTGTGCACCAAAAATGTCCTGAGTAAACCCATTAAGAGTCATTCCACAAAGATGAAAAATTCTCATACGTCATCTGTGACAATCCTTTTTTCTGTTCCCCTCCTCCCCCCCCCTTCCCTCAAAAATCGACACCAGAACGCTTCGGTTTCATCAGTACCATCGGGAAGATACCATGGCTTCTTTTTCCACTGTTGATTTGTGGTTGCTTATACGGAGAAATTAATTTAGGTGAAAGCATTTACTGGCAATTCGCTGCGCTGAAGGCATTTATGCATATTTTCTAATGGAACTTTCCTTTGCGTTCAGGTGGTGATTTCCCTTACCACCTCCTATTGTTTCATTTTCATCACCTCGTGAAATCAAGTCATTTCTCAAAACTTGATAAAACATACTCCTCCGGCAGAAGTAGAACTGCGAAACCAATGGCATAGGTGCTATAGGCCAAGTTCCTTTTCAACGGTCTCTAGACTTAATCATTGGGGGCTTTATCCCGAACCAAAATGGTATTGCTTGAATTACGCTATTGATGGTTAAATGCAGGACGTCTTTTTCCTCCCCTATCGCTTCTGCTTTTGTGTTTCTCTGCATATTTGAGTCGTTACCCACTTGCTGGTCCCAAGGTCATCATTATCGGTGGCGCTGATGTCCGTGTCCTCAAATCTCTTCTTGAGTAGAGCAGAACACTGCGACACTCGGGTAGTAGTCGTAAACTCAGGGTCCTCTCTTTCCTCTAATGACATTTAAAATGCCTTTGCCTTCATTTGGCACGAGTGGCATCTCATTCGTCGTATTAGTTTCATCCAAAAGTGAAATTTGTATTTTGTGCGTCTTCAAAGTCTTCTCCATCGATAGATCATTTAGTCCTAAGGTAAAAACCTGTTTTTGCAAATTTGTTGTTTCAGCGCCAGCGTCAGGGGTGCCGATATTTCACTAGGTATCTCATAGGTCCATCGATAATGGCTATTTAGTTAGTAGTGTCATCTATCATGCTAAAAAGTTTCAGCGCTTTATCCAGTTGATCCATCGCATTATGGTCGAAAAGTTGGTTTTGCAGTGGATGAGAGTACTGAGGGAGAGTGAAGTTTTATGGGAGCGCAGTGCGATAATTTTGAGGCATGCCAATTCAAAGGTTAAGACTCAGTACGAACAGGACTTCATTCCACATTCCGAGTAAAAATAAGGGCTTTTTACCAGGAGAAAATGAATCGAGTAATCAACGAACCGTTTTTTTTTCGGCGACGATGTTTGACGAGTCAAACTAATCACGCAGTGTGACATTCTCCTTTTACTGGTGCTATTGCTATTCAAGGATGGGCATCTCAACTCGACGACACGAAAACGTCAACCGTGGGTGTCTCTGTGTGTATGCTTCTGTCTTCTTGTTTGTGGGAGCAGAGAACAAGAGTTGGTGTAGAAGTGACACTGCCATCCTCTCACTGACACGCCCATCAATCAAGTGGCCAAAATGTAAATTTACTTGCTTTTCTGGATCGTCACGTACCTTTACCTACGGTGGAACTTAGCCCTCATTTTGTGAGATTGGCTTTCTACTTTGGGTACAACTGAGAGGTAAGGCCAGGATTTTGCTGTTTGAACCCCCACCACTTGAATGTCCTGTGATCCGTCGTTAAACTCGTGGAGCTTCTGAAGAGTCTATCGGGTCAATGGACGCTTGACGACTAGAAAACCATAAGAAGAAAAACTGTTGACTTTCTTTCACCACTCTACTCCCCACTGGGAAAAATATTTTCTGTTTCGATAGATTATGCCAAGACTCATTTTCTTCTTGTCTCTCTTCCCTATGGGTAGATGCTTTGTCCAGATAAGCTCACGTTTTCCGACTTTCTAACTAGACCTATTATGTTAGCGCGCAGGATTTTTTCATCAAATCTCATTACTTTGTGAGGTAATTTAATGCTCACTCTGAATAATAGAGTATTTTATTAATACTGCGCGGATATAATTCAATTTCATGGGCTGTTCCTTTGAAATACGTCCTGAAGTACCACTTAGCTCCATAGCCCAAGAGGATGGTGTTCAGTTCAGAGTTGTGCTGTACAACAGTTAGAAATAAGCGTCACGATCCCCGGACCGAGAATGTCCTACATATACTCCATTACTTTGAACTCCGCCCATCTGGTTGTGATGCCCTATCTGGTGCAACCAGTTGTTGTGGTAGTGGAGATGTCAAGTAACACTTCATTAGTGTTTTTTAACCTCTTCATAGTTCATAGTTTGGTTTTTTTTCGTCACTAATGCAGGAGCCATGGAAACAAGGCGATGTGTTTGAAGGATTTTGTTATTTCGACTTATTCTCTTGATTCTTTTGGTGAAATGATTTGCCCTGTTGTATCGCTTCTCACTGTCACTGTCTCGTTACCTCCCTTTTTATATTCAGAGGGTCCTTTGTAGGATTTCGCCCTGTGTTTCAATCGCACTCCTCGGTAGAGGTACGAGCCCAACGTTCGACAGAAAGCACTATTTCAACTCAGATCAGTCCATATGTGTTTTACCTCTATGCTACGCCATGCCAGCCGACTACAGACCCTCTTTCTCTCCTGCCCATCGAACTAGAGTTCCCTGGGTGCGAGTTTAGGAGGAAGAAATGGAGGCAAGGGAGAGGGGAAATGGTGGAAAGGGATTGTAAAATTAGGCTTTCCTTGGAGACATCGGGGTCTCGATTACCGAAGTTCCCAGCGCTTCTTCGGCTCCACATTGTTCGACTTTTTTCCTTTCAGTATCGCTCAATCACTATATGGTTACTAGTTTATCACTAGATTATCGATGTTTGTTTCTTTCTTTTGACAGTTTGTGAGAGCATTTCGATACCGTGTTCGCCCCTCTTTGTCGAACAAAGTGTTGTACCTTATGCAAGACCAATTTTCTCTGACAGATGTTAAGTGCATCAGTACTTGGAAATATTCTTAATGAAGCTCTACTGCTGATAATTCGTGAAACTGCTCACTGAGTGGGTGCCAAGAGGTCAAATAGTACAACAAAGGTAAACATTTTGTTCACTTCGCAGAATAAACCTGGAGCCTCTTTGGTCCGCCATTTGATTTACTCCTGAAATGTTCCTCCATCTTAAAATTAACTGTGCTCAAGTAGCAAAGGATAATGCGATTTTAGCTGGTTCCTCTCAAGATCTTTTAAACGAATTGGCATTGACGTATGTTTTTTGAACCTCTCTGATAGTTCTGTTCTCAACCAATCGCCAAAAACGCACTTTTAGAAAGTGCTTCATTAGTGTGAGAACGATAGAGGCATGTTAATTTCAGAGGAGGAATGGGTTTTTATTGATCTTTTCCTGCATTTCCTTCCTTCCTTAATTCCCCATCCGCATGCTTCTTTTTTTTCACCGAGATCTCGCACGATTCTTTGTTGCGGTCGTTCTTAGTCACGCAATCTGCAAAACTTGAGTGATTTCTTAGCATCTCGTGGATTTTCGTCCATGCCTTGTTTTCCTCAACCATATTGGCGGGGGAATCCGTTGATGGGTTAATATTGTGATAATTTTTAGCATTGAAATCTGGTCGGCTTTAGGTAATTAATTGTGTAACGGCCTGAGACTCCGCTGAAAGCGAAGGAGGCCAATATTCAGGGAGACTATGTGTTGCTGACGTGCAGAAGAGCTGGGGAAAAGGGAAAGGTACAATGGTTTTCATCCCGTCACGTTACGGTTTGTAATCTAGAAAATTAAAGTCGCAAACTTTTGCTCAATGTTGTCTTATAAAGGTGAATTTGGGGAAGGAAAATATTATGGTAAAATGTAATAGTGTCTCATTTATTACTTGAAATTTTCCCTTATTCTGTGAGGAAACTCACCTAACTGTCAATCATGTAGTACACTTTATCTGGAGGACAAAGCTTAAAATGGTTTTAACAAGTGCGATTCTTTGAAACCTTTTTTGTAGTCCCTTTCTGTCTGATTCGATAAAATACTCTTTTAAAGAATTTTTCTTCGATACGAGGATCATGAAGGAGAAAGTTGGCCTGGGGGAGAGGGCGAGTTTTCAGTACGACTCACCCATTCGTTTTCCTTTTTGAACCACTCTCTCTGCTTTCTGTTTCTTTGCTATGATTGCACATTGTTACGATCTCAACGCCTCATTTTCATTCAGATTCTGCTCTAATTTATCTGCATTTTTCCAGACAACGGGCAAATATTGAATCAGCGACGGGCTTTTTTTGATCATCAATGTTAGTCTGCTTCATGTAGTAAAACGCGTGTCGAAGTGTCCAGTGTTCTGGTCTCTGCGATATCCCGCCTCTGTCCGCTTTCAGATTTAATTATTTCTATCCCTGCTACTCATCACCCACTCAATTGAACAGAGATGTCAAAGTTGATTCATTTAAACTACCGTTGGACCTTGAGACCTCTCTGAAGCCGAGAGAAGACATTAGACGTGAAGGCCTGGGAGCTACTTGCATAGCCCAAAGGCCAGGTTGCCCGGTGGAAGTACGGTGGCTGAGCCCTTCAGTGCCTGCGTGACCAAAGTGGAGAGTTAAACCATCAATGCATCACACTATTAACAAGCAAACATTAATGAATGCGTTTCGTTTTGGTGCAAAACTTTGTGCCAAAGGTTAACCATTTCTCTATGTGAAACATTCAACACAGTATTTTTAGGCGAGTACCTTAGTCTCAAGTTATTCTGTCTTTTCAAAGGTGAATTATTTTAGAGGTATAACGCATTCAATGAAACTTTTGGGTCTTTTCACTTCCAATGTGTAAGGTTTGTAGATGTCAATTTTAGCCTTATTTTAACTGTTCGTCTCCAGTATTTTATCTGACAAACTGCCTTTACAACCCCTTTGAGACTTGCCCATAATTATATTCTAAGCACTTCACCAAAAAAGACTTCTTACTGGTCAAAATATGTAGTGAAAGTGACAGGTAAGGTTGATTTGGGAATAAAAATGTTTTCATTATTTCATGTTCGCATTACCATCAGTCACTCAATCTCTGCCGCTACTTTCCGTTGTTGGAATCGTTCTTGGCTGCGTGGTCCTAACACAGATTTTAGCCCTAACCCTCCTTTCTTTTCCCTAAATGGTGCTGACGGGGAATGCAGTGGGTGAATTAGTGATGCGCTGATTTTTACTGACGAAATCGGTCTGCTTTGGGTGATTAATTGGCCTGATAAATTGCTGGGGGCAGAACAAGCAATCAGCCTGCCATGTCGCTCCACTTCAAAGTAAATCCAACCGCACTTTGGCGAGCATCTTCAATTTGTGCTCGTAATTTTTATTTTCTTTGAGCTTCTTCCCATATACCTTTCGTTGTCTGATTGTCATGCTAGCCCAGACCCCTTGTCAGTTCTGATTTTTAATTCCCTATTAATAGGCTAGAGAGTTACATACCCACATGTCTTAACAAATGATGACTTCTTAAAAGAAAATTCCCTATTCTGATTTACTGGTCCGCGTTGTATTTCCTGTTTATCTCAGTATTTTTTATCAAAACGCATCTACGTTCAGGGATTTATGGGTCCACCTTGTCAAAGAATTTACTTATTGTCATGCATCTGAAAATTCCGTTATCATCGCAAAACGCGTCGTTCCTTCTCACTTTATTGCACCTTAAAATGTTGAATGACGGGTTCCCAAGTTCCAGTTTGAAATAAGCCATTTAACGTTTTTTTGGTGTTTCTGTTCTGTTGATTTTGACAAATGTTTAGCTGTGATAAGTCCTATCTCTGCATCCATTAGTACCCCGTACTTTAATGCATTTGCACACGTTACTACACTCTTCTGTTTACGACTTAGAAGCAATTTAACTACACTTTTATGCGAATGCAATTTAGTGGACTGTAATCTGTCAACTTTGGCGTCTAACTTCAACATTCCACCGCTTTTATGTGCCACTTTGTGGATTCAGCACTTTTACCCTACCTCTCTGCATGTACTTTCCATTTAGGTCGTGGTGCTGCTCCAACTTCTCAAATGAAATGCACTTGAAATTTATGGATAGTCTTAGCGCCCTTCAAACTCGAATTTCGGCTATCTCAAAGGGTCTTGGCGTCACAACGGACGTTGATTAAACGCGTTAGTCATTGTTAATCAAATGGATTGACGTACATTATCTGACGTTACTTCGACATGGAAATGGTTTTTTGCCATTTTTTGGTTCTTTATTGAATCCATTTCTCGCCACATTTGATTTCAGGACTATTAAAAGGAAATTTTAATTCATTTAATGAGATCATTAGTAGTTAAGGAAGAATTCTACCAGAATTTTGCGTAGGATCGGTCCATTGCAATCTAGCTCATAAATTGCACGCAATGAGTAGTCAGGTTGAAGTAAAGCTACCATCTTTGCTCACGCAACAAGGGATAGTGTTCAGCTTAGAGGAGCCGGACTTTGTGCCATGACACTTCGCATCATCCCACTTTTCTGATCTCTGTATTGCTGGTTGCTGCGGCATTGGTCGGTCAGTCTCATGTCACTTGACTAAAGGCCAAAGCTGACGTTCCAGACTGGACGTCGGCTTAGTCGTCTACCCTTTGAGGCCGCATCTTTTTTATTTTCCTCCTTTTATGCTGCTTTCCAAAGCGATCAGACCACAATGTCCGTTCAGTTAACAAACCTGTTTAAACAAATATTCATTCGACATTATGTACTCTCCTGGCCCCGTGATCTTCTGTGAATTTTTCTACGTCATCCCATGCATTGTTGTTGGCGAAACATACGGTTTTATTATTTTGTATCCGAATGGAACACGAGGGGGTGAAAGGAATTGGAAACAATAGTGATCACAAAAGGCGGCAGCTCTAATCAGAATCACGCGGAGCGGTAGATGGGCTGCTTAGTTGTGCAGTGTACCCACTACCTCCATGCGTACACTTTTCTACAGCTTGCTAATGCAGATAACTTTCGTCCTTAAAATTTGCAGATGTTTTTTTTGAACTACCTCATGAATTGCGAGTTCCTTGGGGGTTTTCGAGTTAGGTTTTATGTTAACCAATACATTCTACTGATTCCAAAGTATGGCCTGAGGTCGTGCTCATAAATAATCTGTAAAACGCCTTATACCTTTA
Organism: Taenia solium; assembly: GCA_001870725.1. NCBI lineage: Eukaryota > Metazoa > Platyhelminthes > Cestoda > Cyclophyllidea > Taeniidae > Taenia > Taenia solium. Next base: position 103,292 of record MIEF01011400.1, on the reverse strand, counting down.
TGGTTAAGCTTTTGAAGACCACTGTTTTTGGGCTGCCGAATTGCTTTGCTAATTTAAGATGTCATTCTTGACTAGCTGCATCATTTGGCCAATGCTAAGGCCTCTGATAGTCTTCGAGATTGGTAATGCAGTCAATCGGAAGGAATTCGTGAGTAGGCATGATCTCCCCAACTTATGTATTTCACCTTACTCGGGATAAAGTTGTCTTTCGAGTATTCTAGTTGGTAGACAAGATGCTCTTTTTAGCGCTTCCTGTTATCATTAACACTCATTAAGTGGTGAAAGCTAAGGTATAGTCTACCAGATGTTTTTTTCCAGATTTTGTAAGCACCGGAAGGGCAATTGTGCTTGTTGCGTTGCTACCAACTCCGTGTTTTTACTCTCTGAACTTTTTTGTAGCAATATATGACACTTGGGTTACCCTGGGAGACGTTCCTAAGGTCCATAAGTCCGAAATTAGATGTATTAAAAATCAACAGGAAGGCTGGAAGACTAAGAGAAAAAGTAGAATAATCAAGGTTCTGGGAAAGAGGCGAGTGATCCTCGCATCACGATTATAAATGACGGTGATGACTACTGTAAGCAGTCCTCCAAGGGATGAGCTTGAACTGTTCGAACCTGATTAAATGATTTGTAAAACTTTGGTGTCACTCGGGGAGCCAGTTCTTTCGCAAGTCTCTGCATATTAAGCCATCCGTGGTAGTTGCTCACCCCCTGTCCACAGTGAAGGCTGTCGCCACTATTAGTGAGAGTGGCTTTTTACAGGCATACAGGCGACCTAAGATAACAACAACGTAAATGCCATAAATGGCGTTATTGAACATTCAGGTAGAATCCATATTTCTGCCTATAAACTCCTTAGGCTCGATAGTATGAGCATGAGTACTATGAGGCCGCTGGATGCACTAAGTCTCGGCGAGTTTTTTGGCGATCCTGAAGCCCAGTTAGTGCGTTAATAAGAGGAAATAATCCTGGCTTGTTTGTTTTGCGTTCAACGGCGCACGCATGCCCGTGTGCGTTCCTGTGTATTGTTGAAGGGTTGGACCATATGCTAGCTCCTCTAACCGAGTGCTGGCAATGGCAGCGGTGGCAGTGCAATGGGTCGCGTAACAACATTTGTTGAGGAACAACTGTTACGTTTATTCAACCGCCCGCAAGCGCCCACCACTCACACCTACCCACCCACGCGACTATGCATTCCATGGATGCCCTGCCCAGTATCCCCTGGCATCGTTATTAAGAACTCGGAGAGAGGTCTTGGCGCCCTGCACTTCTTCGCCATGAGCTTTTACTTCAGTATCATTTCTAGAGGGCAGTATTCGCCGCTGCTAAATAAATAAACTTTTTAACATTAGTTTGCGGGCGTCTACATAGTCCTTAGGTTTCTACTGGTTTCTCTGAGCCATTTCGTTCAAAGTGGGCAATTATCTGTGCTACAAAATTTGCCTAAGACATCAGCTCTGCTTGAACCAAAATTTTCCCAGCTATTCTCAAGTTGCTAGCAAACCGTGTGAAATCATCGTTAAGTTGCGAGAAATCTTTCCAATCTTTGGTTCTTCTGAGGCGAATTATTCTACTGGGTGACAATTTTTACCGTTTACAAGAAGCGCCTGGATTTCAAACGACAAAATTCAAAAGCGCGAAGTCAATTTTTCAAAGTCTTCGTCTCTACCTGCCTTTTTGGAACGATGACTTTGCTAGACAGAAAGAAGGCAAGAGGATTTTTCCGGGCCTCTTGTAAAACTGTTTTCTTTTTGCAGTTTTCAATGGACATTTGTGATTGTTGGAAATTGTGTTTTCATTTCTGTCCATTGGATTAAAGATATAGAAATTAACCGGAATGCATTTCGTTATTGAGTAAAACAAGCTCCTTAAATTCCGCCACTCGATTTTGAATAACGATCTGTTTATGTTGGCCTTGGCCAATTTTCACTGAAAACCATCTTGCATTCCCGAGCTCTTCTTTCGTGATCACATATCGAGCCGAGGTGTCGCGCTTGCATGATTCTCTACCATCCAAATTGTGTATCCTAAACTGTACTAACAAGTTCAAGACCATCGGGCTGTATACGGATGCCGTCCTCTCCTATTTTGTGGCATTTAGACTATAAATTGCGCGTGCAATAGTCCTCATTGTTCATAAATTTATGGAGCGATCAGCGTTTCTTTAAGGCTCGACTTTCGCTCCCACTTACGTTGTATCCTACTTTGTCACTTATTGCGAAAGACTTGGTGTACTGAGTTATCAATCCGTCATATTCGTGTGATCTTAATTGTTTCCTTTTATTATTTTGAGCCAACTGCTAAAGTGTTTGTTTTACTACAAAGTGATTTCTTTTTTTTATCCTGGCCTGATGAGGAATTGCGTGGAACAGGATTTGAGATGGCTATTTTCCTCAAAAATTGGTCTTGATTCTTCCGTTCTGCCGTTTTTTATCAGAAAATCAAGCCAACACTTTGTATCTGTATCGTTTAGGTGTGCTTTGAGTGGGTTTTTTGAGGTGGAATTAATTATAAAAAATTGTATGAAAATTCCTGTCGATTATTAGTACCACCTAGCTTGGGCATTTTGGCCTCTAATTACATATATTCCTTACGCCTTTACAGGATCTCGTTGGACTGTTCGTTCCTTCTCAGAGTTTTAGACTTCAGGTAAATAGTGGGAATCTTGAAAATTGCACCTGGTCTTCCTTAAATTGCTTATCCTCCTTTGGGGTCTGGAGTGCGACTCTTTTTGGGATACTCCGAATCAACTGTGATTGTTCATCAATCGCGCCACAAGAGTATTCACAGTTGTCGATTCGTTTGTGAATTTTCCCCAAATCTAGATTCGATGTTTTGGAGAGTGCTTTTGCCAAGTTGGTTCTAGCCCTCTAATTTAGTTTAACTGAGATGGCTCAGACAATCAATGGTCCATTCTTCTCGTAAATGATGGACAGTTGATTTCAAATTTGAGTGTGCCCAAAATGGGCCCATATTGTTTCCATTTTGGCATGGAATTAGGAAGTTCTGGATGTTGTGAGCATGGTTTTTGGTGGGCGTCTCGGCAACGTCTCCTGCTTAGTAGTTTAGGGGGGTCCAGATCGGCAGATTGGGGTAATGAAATGTTGCAACTGTAAGTTTTGGTGGATATTCAACGTTCATTCTTTCCAAGAGGACGGTGTTTCATTTTGTCTTCCGAGCGATCGTGCATCATTGACTAGGTCTTGACGACCCAATGTACTTCTGGAATCTCCGTCCCCCCCCCTCCCCATTTATCCTGAAACTGTAGTTTGGATAGGCAAAAGTCGATGCCTAAAAGACGGTAGACAAAAAACGCGAGCAGTACAGTCAACATCGTTGTAACAGCCACGTCCTCGCCGGAAACGTCATGAACCTGTGAAGAACTTGATTAAGAGTGTGAAATAAGTTTGTTGGACTTCAACAGAGGGAAAAATGTGACAGCAATATGGTGGCTGAAACCATGTTAAACGGATGTTCTGACTCGGGTTGGTGGAAAAGCTTTTCCTTCTGCTGTCACTTACTCGTCACATTCATAGATTCTACCAAGGCGCATCGGTACCTCCTTATTTGTAAATTGTTGAATTGCGCTGGTCGCTTTTACTAGCGCTGTATTTATCTCTAACACCGCCTTCAGCGTCATACATGTGTGACAAGGAGATTCCTTGATTTCGGAACTGTTATCTAGGTGTGTGATATACTTTGAACGGCCTTGTTAGGATTCTGGTGGTGAACTCTTTATTGAGCATAGTTCGACTCAACCTTTTGTTCCTTTCCGGGGACTTGCTCCTGAATAGAATTGATACCTATATGACTGCTTCACTCTGTTTGTAGCTGTTGTTTTTTGGTGAATTCTCACCGTTTACTAACCGGCCGCCCGCACTTTTAACACTCCTTTATCTCCCAACTATTGCCACTCTGAGAGTGAATTCGTGCATGAGTTGTTGCCCCAAATCTTCCTTCCTCTTTTCCGTGAGAACTTGAGGTGCTTATTAACTTTCGTTCAGTCTTTTTGTAAGGTAACGCTTCCATTTGACCGAGGTGGCCCTTTTAGTGCGATTATAATGGGCACATTTTACAATGCACTCTGACCTAGCATACTTAAATGCATCCATGGGTTTGGAATTCATAATTAAATGGGTCTCGCTTTCAAAGCATCTTGGAGCCCATGACCTCTATCGCTGCTTTCTGATTCCGCTATTCTGGAATTCCTGTGTTCCTGTGCAAGGCTTCTACTGGGTATGAAATATCCTTTCGATGGTGTTGCAGCCTTTGATGGAATAGTCATGGGTGGCTTCGTTCAATACCATCTTTTCTTTGCTGCGTCTGACGTCACACAGTTGTGACCCGTATTCCTTATCAGCTTATGGTGTTGGGCTTAACACCATAAAGTGGATATAGGATGCCCTCCATCTAAGGCTAACCGTATTTTAGCTTTCGAGCAGCAGTTTAGCTGGTCAAATAAATTCAACGACTCCGCCTTCCCTGAAACGACGATTGCAAACCTACTAATCACTTATTATTTGTTAGTTACACCAGTACGCTTAAACATGACTTAACCGGAGCTAAAAAAACTCAAACGGAAATATGAACTAAACGGAATCTAAGCCGACTCTCGCAGAAGGCTATGAAAAGGCACCGGGGGCAACAGTTGTCGTGTTTGGGACCTTTTCTGTTAGGTGGATGCTCTTTCAGTGAGCGTATTCACGCAACAATAGTAGACTCCACCGGCTGTCTTTTACTGCATGTACATCACTGAAAATGTGGAATCTCTTTCCCTTTTGCACTGCAATGCGGTTTTCAAATTTGTAAACTTCAAGGCATTTTGCTCTACTTCTGGAAACTCGGTCCTTGAGTCTCAATCACGGCCCTTTCTTCATGAGATCTTTTGGCTGCACGAAGGCATTATTGGTCACATTTTTCAAGTCTGACGTCCACTGGTGAATCACCGAGGCGATGTGGAATTAGCCTTTTTTGGGTTTATATTCACGCTCAAGCTCACAAAAATGGTGTAAATAACGCTCTCCTCTTTTTTACTGTCTTTTCGTGTTTTGATTCCACCCAGTGAACTGAGGAGTGAGTTGATTTAATAACGAGTACTTGGTATGTATGACAGAGAGATTTCCTCGTTTTTCCTCCCTTTTCTTTCGCCTTAGGCGAGGGTTTGCTACCACTTATTCCCCTCTCATTTACTTATCTCCAGAATTGTCCTTTTTTAACAACCTCAGCAAGCGACACCGTGGAGGAGTAGAGGTGTATCTTAGAGTCTATATTTTGATGTATTCTTTTGCCTCGAAATTCTACTCTCCATTACTTTCTACGCTTCAATTTTAGACTACCGTCTTGACTTCATTACTCACAGCGACCCTTTTAAGGTCTTCTGTGTTTTGATCATGGGCTGTACAAGAGAGCTACATCGTCTGTTGCGAAGTCGCCCACTCGGAAATCGCCGTTGACTTTCGACTCGAGTTTTAGACGTATAGTCTTTTATGAAGTTCTGTAAAATTTCAAATTTTAGTTTCAGTTTTCTTGTAGAACCTTACTTTCCCATAATTCATAAATTTTGCCCCAATTTTTCACCTCTTTTGCTTTGGAGGAGTGTCTTCCCATCAACTACAGCTCGTTTTTTTCCTGTGGCTGTCCTTCGCTTCGCTTTTTTAACGTTCACTTTATGAGGCCATCAAAAGTCACCAAAAATATGTTGATTTAATTCGATTTTTGGCAGTCAAATATTGTGGACAGTTTGGAGCATCTACAGAACTTATTGCAACGAGTGAAGCAGTGCTTTGGCTAACTCTTTGGATTATCTTCGGGAAGGAGTTAAGCTGATATTGTGGTACACACTCCCAAAATTATGCATTCTTCTATTTAAAAGCAAAACTGATAAGAAAAATTGTGGAACCGCTGGGCTGCTCTAATAAAAATGTCCCCAGGCAACCCGCTAGACGTACTACTCGATCCGCACACCCAGATGTCTTCTCGAAAGAGATTATATTCAATAATTTCGGTACCGGTTTTGCACGTAATCGACTTCCCAACTCGAGTCGTGCAAATGTGACATGTGGTTCGCATCATGTTATGATAATTACTGCTTTTTCCCTATTTGAGCTGCATAACTTTAACCGGAACGTCTTCTATGGCGGTCAACTGCCTATCCGAGCCGCTGCCATTGTGCACGTTAGTTCTTGTTTCTTTTATTTTGTCTCGTTTTGCTTGAAAGTGACCAGAGGTAGCTTTAGTTGTTTTCGGTTGTCTGATCCGAGCTTCTGAAATGTCAACCATGAGAGTTTGCGAAGGCGCATTTTTCCCCCTCAAACAGTTCTTTTACTGAATTTTTTATACACCTTTTGGTCTAACTGATGAATATCACACTGATGACGGGTGCAAAAGTTCCCCATTTGGGATTATTACCTTGATAGCTGATTACTCACTTGAGAGACTTATGCTGGAGGATGATGCGGAGCCGAATGGTGGTTTGTACATGATTTGTGTTTTTCCCAGTTATCTGATTTTTGCCCCAAAACTCGGCAATCCCATTCTTGTAGCCCAATGATTTGGTTTGAAAGCCACCACGTGCTGGGCTCACATGACTATCTCCTTTTCAATCCCTACATCTCTTACCCTTCAAATCTTAAAGTTTTTTGCTGGTTCCTTGCTTACCTCTAATTGGACCTAATGAGCTTGGTCACCTTGGTGATATTTTCAGACCGCGCCGTCATAGTTTAATTGGAGGGCTTTGCCTCATCAGGTTTTCGCAAACACCAGGTTGAGAGGCGTGGCCTCTCCTTTTTCTGCAATAATGGTATTTTGCAGTTCGTTTTTTTTCTAATGCCATCCTTGCTCCTAGTTTTGATCATCTCTCCCTCAAAACTGGAGCATCTTAAAATTTTGTTCTCGATAACATTTTGTAAACACTTCGATGCTCAGTTTTCTCAAATAGGAAGTTGTTAAAACAATGCACTCTTGTATTGTATTGAAGTTCCACCATTGCCTTGAACGTTTCGGTTTGTGATTAGCGTTTTTTTCTAAATGGCGATAGATAAGTCAAAATTCGTGCTAATTTCAAGTGTAATCGCACCGAGGAACCAGTGTTGTGCCGACAGCTCGAAATAGTATAGAGGTGTTTAACCGGCGAATTCGTGGTTAGTGAGCCTGTAGCATATGTAGGTGAGTTTTTCTTAGTGGAAGCGAACCGCAGCGTACAACAGGTGAGTTGAAACCAATGCGTATGGTGGTGAATATTGGCTGAAAATTATATGGGCTATCGAATGCCGCGCCCAACACCTCTGTTTTCAAGGTGTTTGTTTTTTAAATGTGTTTATGCCTTTTGGCTTGACTAGTCACTTGCAAGTTGTAACTACCTTTCACTCGTCACGATTTGTCGCAGGGGTTTTGAGTTAATGCCTTCACGTTAAAGGTTTGGCTGAAGAGAATGCGGAATCGTTTTCAAAAGCGGTAAACAATGGTGCGATGTGCGCCACGTGAGAGAAAAACGTTTTTTTTATTTTGCTGATTTGTGAAGCAAGTTCATCAAATCTCCTCTAGCCGTGAAGGTGCCCATATCCGTTCTCTTAAAGCCAAACAACCATCCACCCTTTCCCCCCCTCATGTGGCACAACTTCGCTGCAAGGCCATGTTAAATGGCAACCTGTTGCTTTTTAATCGTAAATATTTCTGCACTGACCTTGAAAATATGAAGTTATAGCTCGTCCGATTTAATTAGCAAATCATTCTTGTGGTGGTCATTGGAAAATTGGAGCTGTTTAATGGGATCCATTTGGTTTCTTGGGCTCACCAGATATGGGGCAGAAGAAGAAGAAGAACAAGAAGAAGAGAATTGATAAGTTCTTGTTTTTTTACAGTCACACTTCCTTGGAGTTGTTAGTTGTCCTGGAATGTTTTTATTTTAAAAGCACAAATTTTTTTTCTTGAAAGGTACCAGTCTTCCTAAGCCTTCTACCGGGTCGCAATGTACTTTTTTATTGCTTATGGAAAACGTCTACTGCGGTGACCGAGTTACCTTCTGAGGGCTTTATAGGGGATATATGGCCTATAAGTAGCAGCTTTATCATCAGCGTACAGAAGGTCTGCCTGCCTAGTAGCACAGTAGTGGTATAAGCGAAGCACTATGCCACTGTCATGATAGTTGACTCTCAAAAGACTGAAAAGGCCCATGTAATCATGTTACATGCGTAATGATGGTGATGGTAGCAGCGGTGACGAGGTCTTTTGTAGTAAGCTCCGATTTGTTCAACTTGTCGGTTATCATGACAGTAAACCATTGTTGGTGCTGTGAGGTCGTCTATTACAAATTGAGCCACTTCCTGTTTGGTAGGAAGCAGGCTTCTAATTTAACCGTATGCGCCCGTGTCCCCAACCGTCCACAGTTTCTTTGGTTACTACAGTTTTCCTTTTGATGCATACAGCTTCCTCCGTAGGCATTTTTACTCTTTAACCGCGTTTCTTTTTTTCTCGAAATCTTAAATGCTGGTCATATCGCGGAATTGGCCGGGTAGAGAGATTGGGCGGCCACTTTGCGTTCACTGGTCTCCATCTTCTCCCCTCCCTCCTCCTCTGGCCCAGCCTAACCCACAGAACGTTGCTTTGTCTGCATAATTGATGAGTTTTCTGAGTTTTCTTAGCCCAGCCTGTCCTGTCGTAAACACACATGCGTACATATACACTTCTCTCCGATTTCCTAAAAGCTGAACCACCGAACGAATGCGTGCGTGTGTGCATCCATGCCTGCATTTTGTCCCATCAGATCCAAGCAGACGTTGTAGACGCTCATGCCCTCCCGTCGCTCTTCCACTTTTTTTCACGTGGGCGATTCGCCTCTGTGTCCGTACAATGCTGTGCCTCGACTTGAAGTCGAGTTACCTACACGCTTATGCGTTGTTAATAAGCCAAAGTTTGATAATGAAGGCAAAGAATACAAATTGTGTTGTTCGGTTGCTATCTTCTAACGAACAGTTTTCAAAACGAGTCTCACGGCCCTAGTTTTCGAAACAAGTGCAATTGTACTAGGGTTTTGTTGGTGTTTGAAATGCAGAATAACCTTTTAACTACCAGAAGTTAAAATTCTCGCCTTCTTTTGGTGGAGCGTGGGAATTGTCAGTTTTGTGGAAGCGCCTTTTTGTCGAGAAGAAATGACCACTACTACCGAATGTTGGTTTATTTTCGCTTTGTATGCTCTACTTAAGCAAGTCAAGTTTCGTCTTTTTTCTGCGATTTTTAAAATTCATAAGTTTGACTTTACGGATTCCCCTAAAAGTTGAATGAAATTGTTTCATCGAATTAGTCTCATTGGCGGCCGATTATAGTGGGTTGTTTCGGTCTACAAATTTCTTTTTGCTCCTTTGCTGTATCTCATTTTGTAAATACTGATAAATTTTTTAGGCCTTCCAAGTCTCTAAAACACCCAAATCGATGTTTAGTATCTTCCCCTTGAATGTTTCTTTTGCTACCTTAAATGTTTGTGCAGCGCCTCGAGACTTTTTAAAAACGAGAGAAGCCATAATACCTGGGGAAACTATGTACGGAGGGGCAAGGGGGATACTGGCATGGTTCGGAGACCATTCCGATGAGTGGAAGCACAAAGGCACAGCTTTACGCACCCGTGAAGCCAAGATGAAGAATTCAGCAAATGTCTGAAGCGCCTAAGTTTTATGAGAGAAGTATGGACACCTTGTGGGAGTTTCGTTCCTGAAGTGGGTGCATGATTTTCGATTTCAGTAGTCAATGAATGAAGACTTGCACCATATTATGTTTTCTTTAGTCCCCGAACGCGGGTCAATTTCGACCTGGATTCGAATTCTCCCTGAAAACTTATCGTTGTTGATGGCAGTAGGAAAGGCTTATCGATAGCACTTCTTTGGCATCCAAAGTAAATCAAATGCTCTACTTGCTCAATTTTTACTCCGTTTCATGTGTAATGAGTACTTGCAATGCACTACCGTTTAGTTTTTGTAACTTCTCTTTCAAAATGCCAAAGCAAACACCGAGAGGCAAACGCTCCATCCTCTTTCCTGTGATCGAGCGCGCCGAAACTTTGCGGTTCTAAGTCGAAAAACTAATGCGCGGTTTACGTAGACCGTTACAAGTATTTAATACTTGGGCAAAACAAATGTTGCCGGCGTAGGGAAGGGCTGGGGGAGGGGTACTGGCACGCTCCGGAGGCCATGCCACCCAGTGGAAGTATAAAAGCGGTGCCTTAAGTGCCCGTGACGTCAAAACGAAGGTTTGAACAACCAATCAAAGTAATACAATGTGTCCTTTCCCGTTCTGTAAAAGGGGAATGAAACATCTTACACCTTTTCATTTTTTGACTAATTTTCTAAAATCGTTCCGAAACGAATCCTGTTTTATGGTCACTCATCGGAATAGTTTGCAGCAATTTCATCATTTATTGCAAGTGATTTTAGTTTGTCTAATTTCTAACACAAAACAAAATCTGTACCCAACCCCCTTTTCGCTATTTACATTTTCCTCATCCTATGCGTTCTGGTCCCAATGCCTCCCTACTTTGGTATCAAGGCATAACTGAGCACCAGTTTAAATGCCTTCTACTTCTATATGATACCACCCGTTTGTAATTTTTTCGCCAACACGGAAATGCAACAAAAATTAGTTATTCTCAGCCAAAAACTATCCTACACAGGCGTTTTATGGTCTTAAATGCAATTAAGCTGCTTGCAACACGATCGGGTGCCAACTGCTTTTTTCGTAGGAGGTGATGGTAAACGCATTGTGTATGTGTGGAGTGTGCGGACTCAGATGGGCAAATGGAGGCACCGCATGCATGTAATACCAGTGGTAAGAGTTATACTGTGCTCCTTCTGAAAGGATTTTGTGATTGCTTAAACTTCCTATTCATATTTTGCAGGCCTTCTTTCCTATTGGTGGAGCGTTATTTTTGAATGCCAAACAGTGCTTCTAGCCTTCTCTCCGCAACTGTGATTTATTGAACACAAAATTTTCCTGAAAAAAGAAAGGGTAACCTGTTGCTGAAGTTTAATTTTAAGGCGCACTTGTTGAGTATGAATTTGCTCTCCTGATTCAGGATTTAAAACTGGTCATAGGTTCCGGTTTTGGCTATCCTCTTGGAAAAAAATTATGTCTGGGTGTCATCGCAGCAATCTCTTCCAAAGTCTCCAATTTTTGCCAATCGAATGAGGCAAAAGGGAGTTATTGAGATCACGAGAAAGGCTCCTAGATTCTCCTGTTCAACTTTGATTTCCCCGAAACTACTTTTTTGAAAGGAGAATGAGTAACCTGTTGGCAGATTTCAACAAAGAACAAGTTTTTTGGATCTTCACATTTTTGTTTTTAAGCACTCCTTTTCAATTACTTTTGGTGGCTCTATGAATGTGCTCCTCATGCACTTCCATTTCCAGCTCTTACGCCTCAAAGGGAAATAGTTTTTTATGCAAAGGTAGAAAAGCAATCGTTCGGTTTTGACTGTGTCGAGCACAGTTCTTCTGCGGGGGCATAGTTCATCCTTTTTGAGATTTCGACCTCAGAATTGATCCGTGGTGCTAGTATGTGTGCAAATCGTTTGTCAGATGATTTAACGGCACCTTCTCACTTTGGGGTGGGGTAAAGTTCATTTGAACTCTTTTCGGCCTTCATGCAGTCGAATCCCGACTCAAGATGAGTTTTTTTGGTAGGACGAAGCACATTCACTTCTTTCGAGAAGTATGTGTCCTTCATGTCAGACTCCATCTTCTAAATGCGTTGCATTTTGCCTTTCAGGGTGAGTTCTTCTGGATTGACAACGACAGCTTCGAGGCCTGTCCGATAGAAGTGAATGTGCTCAAGGACGCCGTCAACAGTTTCCCATTGACTGACGACTTTCCTACTTCGATTGTTCCTCCTTATGCATGACATAGACGAACCTAGTCCACTCAATGTAATACACACCATAAGCGCTACAACCAGGGTCTATTGGTTGCAACTTTATTGCCTTGTGGAGGAAGGGGGTTACAGCCTCGTTTATTTTTTTTTTCAATCGTATCTGGTCAGTAAAGATGAAATCAAAAGCTTTGTTTATTATGCCTCTAACCCGAGTGTGGGATGTAGTTTAAGTATGCACCATTTTGTATGCTGAGAATCACCAAAACAGAAACTTGAAAAAGGTTCGGTCTGTCTCGCCATGATGTCGGTCATTTGTTTGCGTCGGTCCACTATGTCCGATTTTCGCCTCTTGAGGAAGCTAAGCAATTAAAGCTGGGCAATATCTACATAGTTTCTAGTGGCCAAATTTGCTTAGCCGTTAAGCTCACTTATGTGTCGGGGATTTCAAAGATTTTCAATCCATTGAGGAGGAGTGCAATTGCCAGTCAGGTCAAATAGGGGCTCTCAAATTCTCCCCAAGTAACACTTCAGGGAGTGAGAACTGCATTTTTTTGCGTTAGTTTCACCTTTTACACTTAGAAGGTGACTTTGGTCTGGGAGAATATGTTACTTTGGCTGGACTCCCTCGAGACAACCCACTTTACATCGTTACCGGTGCTGAAACGAGCATCCACAGGTTTGGTGGTGTGCATTTTGATTCCACTATAATATACTTTGTCGGAGTTTCATCTCAAATTAATGAAGTCTTCCTCCTCATAATTTCCTTGTTAAACTTGTTTGGACTTCGTCTCTTGGTTGCTCTTGGTCTATTAATTCGTTTTGGTTTGACGGTGTAGCAGTAATCTTTTCATGGACTAATTAATAAGCTTTACAAAGTCCATTCTTTGCCCATTTTAAGCCTCCGGAGAGAGCCATTCTGCGCTCCTCCACTCCACTTTTCTTCAACAGATTCGCAAAAGTTATTACCTTTTGATTCAAGTGATAAATGCCAAAGGGGATGTATTAGTCATACCCTGCTGTAATTCAAATTTTATTTCGTCCGCATTGACTATTAATTGCGGCTATTATAATTTTTGTGGCTCTAGCTCAAGACTGCTTCGTACGAATTAGATGGTTTACTGTGTGCATGCAGGAGTCACTAAATTAACAAATTCGGAGAAACGAAATGCCTTCACGACCCATAGGATGACAAACCGATGTTGTCTGACGGTAGAAAATTCAATTTTGCACTAAGTATCGTTTGCTACCTGTGTCACGCATATGCGACGACCGATCCCTACTTTATATTGGTGTCATTTCAACTTGTGATAATTGTTTGAGCCAACTCAGGTCGCAAACAAGTTGGACGTGGAGTGCCCCTGTCATGACGATAATTGCATTTTATGTGGCCTTCAAGCGGCAGTCGGTGTGACAAAAATCCAGTGGACATTAAAGAGGATTCCGTCACAACCACGGTGACGAGGTTTTTGACTTTACTTCGCTCGCAATTTCTGCCACAAACCGGATGTATCCTCGTCTGTGTGCATTGAACACCAAAACACCAACGATTACAAGGTTATTAAACATCCGTTTTTACAAGATAGGCAACGTGCTTCATTATTTCCCAAGACGGTAATTGGTAATGGTTACCATGGCACCGTTCTCGATGCGACTATTCATTACCAAATTGATAAATTTTGCATTTGGACCTCACTTTTGGCGGTTTCGTGATGGCATAATATTCTCCCCTCAGCATCCTCGCCCTTCAGCTTAACCGAAGTGAAAGATGAAAATGGAGAAGTTCACCAGCCCAATGGTAGTTTGGTTGAATGGAGCTGTAAATGCATTGCCTTTTCCACTGATAATGCTCGTCTCTAGTCGCATTTATTGCACCTAATTAACCCGATCTTCTTATTTTATGCTTTACTTCTTCGTGTGTGGTCTTGACAGTGGTAAAACTGTCGAACAAAATCCCTCCTTGCCTCAATCACTTCCTACTGTGGGCCGATTCCTGCGCAAAAGTGGCTATTTCCCCATAAGCCAGCCCGCCTCAATTGAATGGCTGTTAGTTTAGCATAAGAGTCAGCCAATAAAGTATTTGTAGAGCCCATTGAATGTCTGAACGGTATATCAGTCATCTCTCAGGACTTCATAGCTTGAATTTGTTTGGAAACAAATGCTTATTTGTCTGATTTAAGCCCTGATTCCACAGGGCGCCACACCGGTGCAATGGTGACTTGCCCATGCCACGTAGCTCTTCTCCACGTTTGCTGCAATGCTGCTTTAAGACTAAGGTATCCTGTAGCCTCGGGAGTGGTTCGCCTAACACGGAGGTAACAGCGTTGGCAAACCTACTTCAGAAATAACAACTGTCTCAACTTCACTGACTTCAAAGGCGGAAGCCTACTGTGGAAAGCTGATTCTGCGGTGATACACGGCACACGACCTGTAAAAAGGCCATCAACTTACGGCAGTTACTCAACTCTCTGTTTTTGAATTATGTGCAAAAATTGAAAGGGATTGCACTAAGAATGAAGTGAAGATGTTTTTAAGAAATCCTATGCCATATTGCATTGAACCGAGTGATTTATGATAATAACCTGAGGACACGATATCCCTCGAAATGTTACTTTCAGACAAATGTTTCGCCCTCAAAAGGCGATCGGTGCACGATGCGCGCCTGGTGGAATACATGTTTCAATCGAGTCCAGCTTATTGGCAATGCGATATTCAGCAATCGTCCCTAAACCCAACTAAAAAGCTGTGATTTGATTCAACCATATCATCTAATTTCTTTCCTTGGGGTTGACTACAATTGGGTTATGCGTCTGCAGTAGCTATACATAAGAGCAGCCACAAGAAGTACTGAGGTTGGTGATCAAAGCAGCAGAGTAGCTGTGCACTAGAGTGATTGCATAATTGATCTGATGATATTTTCCCCTCCCTCGCTCCCTCCCTCCCTTCCTCCCTTCCTCCCAAATTTCTGAACTGTTGACAAATATTCAAGATTCACTGATTCATTGTTTGTCATTTTGCAGAGCTCAAAGTTGGATCACTCTACAATGATAGATTTTGTATTGAGAACCCTTTTGTAGTGCACCTCTGCAGACTCAGCCCTTCAAAGCACACAATTTCCCCCGTGACACTTGAGTTTGATATTCAGACAGTAAATGTAGATTGTCACCCACTTTAATGATTAAACTTAGTCCTGGAGGTACAATAAGCTGTGGGGGAATGTGGGTTTGGTTGGAGTCCCTAACACTCAAATACTAATAGACCCTGAGGGGCCTAAAGAGCCTGCCATGTTTGACAGAAGTCGTAGGAAAAGAAAGGCGTCACATGCTTCGTCCTCTTCCACTTAACCACGACACTCACTCTGCTTTTCGAATGGACGATGGTCGGAGGACGTGTAGTGACTTCAAAAGGGTATCAAAAGCACATGTCCCCGATAAATCAAAGTTAACACTTAAGGAGGGGGAGGAGAAGGAATTTCGTGTTTTGGAGACTCTTGTAAATGCTGCCACAAATTAATGCTTGCCTTTTTTGTTGGGGTTCAAGTGCTTCCTTTGCGTACTGGTCCTCCCTCCCCACCCTCCGCCCGTCCTCTGCCACAACGAATCCAGTTCATAATGAAGATTTGGGGAGTGGGTAATGCCAAAACACGGAGCAATTGCTTTGATAATTCGAATCCACGCGCCTGTCTGGTTTCCTCCTCGGCGTGTGTCCTCCTAAGTGGCTGACTCGAAGCAAAATTTAACAAAAGACGGTTTCGCCTGATGATCGTAATTTACAATTTTAATAGAAATTGTAAACGTTTCACTGAGAGGCATGATTTCAATAGGTATTCAAAAAATGGCTATAATTCTTTTAAAATTTGATGTAATCATGACTGCCCCATGGTCTGTAACCTACTAATTGTAGTGCCAAATCGGTGTAACTTGTGGATAGCGCTATCGTCTTGGATGTTGCTGTTGTTACATTGTTGTTGCTGTTGTTGTTTTTAAGCATCCTTTTTCTCCTCTGGGAGAGTCGCCGGCAACACAACTCGGGGCGAGGGCTCTTTTTTTGTAAAAAAAATTGGACTAAATCTTTCATGGCAAATGTGGTAATGTCAACGCCTTTTTTACCTACAAACAAATTCTCCTGGATCCAACTGTTACCATCGCGTAGTTCGCTTGATTTCCATCCCATTGTTAGGAAGTTGATAGTCTAAATTAATGGAGATTTCACCAGTAGTTCCTCTTATCACTGCTGGTTCAAAGTTAAGAGGATGATCAAGCTACATTTAGGTCATCACCTCGTGTCAGTAAGATCTGTTTGTTAGTTTTTGTCCTTTAAAATAGTCTATTTGAAACAAATTCTCTAGAACTTAAATTATTATAGGTAGTAAAATGTTTTTTCCCACACATTTAAACTCCGTGGCAAAATGAATGCCACTTATTACTGAATTAAGTAGCATCTTTGTTGCAAGTTGAAGGCAACGTAATAACGAGAAGTGGGTTTTAAAAGAAATAGTTTTTTCACAACCATTACTGGATGTGAATCACAACGATTAACCACTACTCAGTGGAATAATTTATTACGTGGGTTAGTTATGCTTCACCCTCCGATGCTGGCGATTCATATACCCGTTTTAGATTTCGATAACTTCTAATCAGATTTCCCGCTGATTTTGCCCAGCAGCAACAATTCACACGAATTTTCATTTAGTGAGGAAATGTGTGCTGCTCAAAAACCGAGCCTTTGTGTTCCCATCCTAGGTTTTGAATGCGAGGATTCTGTCTTCCCTCCAAAGGCCAAAGAGGATAGTGTCCTGGGAGTACACTTTGATTCCTTCCAAATTGGGCTTGTTGCATAGAACCATCACCAGTTGTAAGTTCTTTTGTGTTCCAATTTAACTCTAGCGATGGACTACTTAAAGGCAAAAGAACAATACATCTACGATAACTCCAGCTGAGCTGCATTATGGATGCCAGTAAGCTTTAAGGACCATCGACTTGTTTTCACTGATTTAGCAAACCCCATAAAGCGCTTTAAGCACTTTAAGTGGTTTACGCACTGACTTTGGATGGTTTGTGTTAAGCGACCGAATCTTCCATTAGTTACCCTCAAAATATTCAACAATCCGTTCCCCAGAGCTCCATGCCCTGAATTTTTCACTCATATAGGACTAAGCAATAATCACGACTGAGGTTTATCTCCTCGATTTGATGAAATTGTAAGGTGATTAGGAAGACCCGCCTTGGTCAACTCGAAGGGATAAAGGCGATGCAAGATCTCATACTTCATTCCAAGAAACGTGCCTTGCTTCACATTCGCTGTACTTTCCAGCCACTTACAAGACACCGTGTCTGCAAATTTACCCCATCTCAAAGGCGAGGTTTCATTAGTCCTCTATTAATGTACTTCACTTTTAACCTTCGCACTTTTAAAATTCGAAATCAAAACCCTTGGAAGCTTCCCAGTGGAATTTTGCCTCTTTAGTCAACAATACCTAAAGTCGTCATGCTGGATGCTTTTCCTATTAAAAGGAGTCTTTTGCGATGGCATAATTGCACTGTGCAACTACGCAGCATTAATTTTTCCACCTCGCATAAATTCGGTGTACCTAATTTTCTTCTGGTGCCAGTGGAATTTCGATTCCGGAAGATATATCAAAACAGGGGATGAAATATCCTCTCAAATCTGCCCAACATGCGGTGAGGACTTTTCAGCCTTTTCAAGTGCACTCGGCCAACTTCTATTCGATGCTTCTGCTTGAATGATGTCCCGTGCTTTTTCCTCAAAAAGTAGACAGTTCGCCCAAGGAATCACTCCTGTTCATTAATTTAATTAGAGGCCTGACAATTGACTGTCAGTGATTGCGTCGTCTCTTTTGTTAATTAGGTGAGCCTCTTTAGCTTGGAGCATGGAATGGAGCTTGCTGCACCAAAAAATGATCAATTGCACCATTTTAGTCTCAGCTTTTGCCTTTTCCGCAAGAATAAGACGGAGAAGGCTTAGCTGGAAGCCATGTTAGTGTATTAACCTAGAAGGGAAAAATGACCATTTGATCATGTGGGGGATGAGCTTACATCTAAGTCTTTAAAAGCGTACAGGCGTTACCCCAACCTTTCAGAGGAGCGCCCCCTATCATAAGATAAAGAGAACATTTTCTGCATCCGCATTCGGGAGGCAGTGTACCAAAGTCCCAGTTGTGTGTGGGCATTGTTTATGTTAGGAAGCATGTGAAATATGGGTGAACAATTAGGTGACTAAATCCCACCAAGGCAATACTTGCATTTAAATCTACCCAAATTGAAGAGCATTGCATTCCACTTAGACAGTGTAAAATAAATAACGAAAAAGTTCTTTCTTTTTACCTGAAGACCATGTGTCGATTACCGGATTTCGTGGACTTGTGTGATAAGAGGAGGATAATTTGGTTCAGTGTGAAGTTGATTCCTCCATTGAGAGTACGGCCAAATGCTGCTATTCATTGTAGCTGGCAAGGCGATCAGCCATTCGTTAAGCTGTGGAACTCTGTCAGGTGGGCATGAACATGGACCTTCAGCACTGATATTCATTCCCACTGATGGAAAAAAAGAACTAATCAATTAACTCTCTACTGCCTTCCTTCACAGCTGTTCAAAAGATTCACACGTCATGTTAAACAACATTACAAGTCCCATTTCTATGGTAACGCACTCACTTAAAATGTAGGTATTTTAAAACCTCAGAATGAAACCTAAGTTCATTGTAAATATCCTTTTTGTGGACTTTTATCAAGACGTGTCTTCAACAGCATCCGCAAATGAATCTTGTAAATCTATTGCGTGATTCGGGAGACGCATCTAATCTCTCTTTGCACATGAAGCTTAGATCTGCTCCGCCAGACACGATGGAAAAGCATATTGTTTCGGTCATCTTTCTCATTAGATATAGCGATGCTGGAACTGCATCCACATCCACGTCGACATCTAGAAACGATAGTATGTAGTAGTAGCGCAAATACCTATCCAATCACCGAGAGTTCCATAGGCATCTTGGAGACACAGACATTTGTTCAGGCCTAGATTCTTCCGTACCTGTATTCTAGCAATAAACACTTCCTCATTCTCCCCTCATTCTAAGGGAGGACTCCGAACGTAAAAAAGTATTCGGATATCGGTGCCACAGTAAAAGCCTTGGAAAAATCACGAGGTTATCAAGGTTAAATTGATTATTAAAAGTATTTTGATGTTGCACACGCTTCTTAAATGTCACGCAATTACTGAAAAACGCCCATAGATACCAGAAATTTAGAGCTCCTGATGATGCTTCAGCAATTAAATTCCTTGATCTCTTACTTGAAACTCTCCTATCTGTGCTTACTAAAAAGCATGCATACATCAACAGCTAAGCAACACTAAAGTTCTGAATTCCAAAGTGTCTCTCGTCTTTGTTGATCGAAATCGCCTGAATGCACGGGTGGCGTGGTGACAGCCCTTCCAGTTATTCCAAGGACGACTGGATAAATGCCATGTGGAATAATAATCCTCACAGCCTGAAGCGCGACAGTTGTAGCCTACTTAATGATTAACTCCGCTACAATTTAACGTAACTCTGGTACACTTTGTTTCCAGCGTGGAAATGCGCATTATTTTATCTGTCTAGACGTCTGGGGCGGTGGAAATTTGCGCGCTCACCATTACAGGCATCCCTGCCCAGCACAATAATTATGGCCTTACTATTTATTTCAGGCTCACAGTATAGCATTATGGTTTTGCAACAATTAATCTGCATCACGTTAAGTCTAAGGAGAGGCAGAAATCTTTTTGCACTCTCCCTCTCTCTTTCGCTTTCGCTTTTGCAAAAGCAGTGTCCAAGGCCTCTTTTTGCTGCTAAGTAAACATCCATAAAGTTGAATCAAAATTTTATACCTTTCAAAAGGATATCAGATTAATTTGTGTAAGTAGAATTTAAAATGGCTTTCTGCGCCAAATAAAGTATTTTCTCCGCTGCAAATACTCTTCCACAAAAGCGATGCGATTCATCTCACGGCAGCAGCAACAGCCTGATAATCTGCCATTCTGACCTGCATCGACATTCCATCCTTTGCGGTGAAGGAGAACGAACCCTTTATTTCACAAATTTTTACGATCGAATTTCTCTGTTTGCTATTTACAAAGTTTTGAAGTGGTAATAGCTAGCCTCTAAAACTTCTTTGGGAATACAGAGTCATTGATCACAGACCCTACTTAAAAACAATATGGGCGTTTAAGTAGTATTACGGGGGAATGTATTCAGCTTTCAAATAGCAGTAAAATTTGCTTTTTAAGTGGTGCTACAGTGTTTAAATGGTGTGAGTACAATTTCTCTTCTTACAAAAACATAATGCGCATGGATCTGAGCTTTCAAGGAACATACAGAGGGACCAGTTGGATGGTAGCAGAAATCTTATGGACGAATCACCACGGCACCGATTTGGTGGCTGGAGAGGCCGCGTAGTTAGGCATAAAACATAAACAAATTCCATTCCTTGGAGTGAATTTCTATTCCTTTGATCTTCGTCTTAGCGTTTTCCGTAGTAACTCTTCGGCATTGCTTACAGGAGCTTTGTCGATGCTTTTAAAACCATCCACAGAGCAGGAATGAGAGTTATGCGTTAGTTTTCCTTCAAATAAAACAACATTGGATCTCAACACCTAAAGTTCAGTGGATTCCATAGTTCATTTTCACTAAGTGAATGGTAATTTTCCATTACTCTATAACAAATCGCCGTGTGATGGAAGATTTGTCTGAATAATTCAAACAAGCCATGGAAGGCAGCCTTATGGAGCTGGCATTTGGCACTCATGTCAGTGCTGCTTACCAAACCAAACTCCATTCTGGCATGGATGAAATCCTTCTCACGATCCTTCCATCCTCATTGAGATGCTTTGGGCGGCTGAATGATGGACGTATTCAATTGTGTTGTACTGACCTAGCTTCGGTCGGCAATGTTCCCATTGCAAAATGCGGAATTGATGTGATTGCTAGAGGCATCCACGGCCCCAATGGCCCTTCGGTTGTGAGTTCCCACATGTTCAGCTATTTGCCACAGATGCACCCTTTCTGTAACGTTTGAGTGGGATATTTGTTCACTAAAGTCAAAGTTTTCGGTATTTCGTATTTAACTTCCAACAATTGTCACCACCTTAGCGATTGAGCCTTCCCTGAAGACTGCAAAATGTGTAGGATCGGACGCAACTGGTCTAGTGCATTGTTAACAGAATTGGTTGAGACAGAGCTACATGCTACCGCGATGAAGGCCGAAGCAGCGGAGACTGAAGTGTCCCAATAGCTAAACTTATGCCTTACATTAACTTAAGCTGAAGACTAGATAAATTTCAACAGTATAATTTGTATGAATAGAGGGAAGAAGAAGAGGTTGATGAAATCGCGTTCATGGATTGCATTAAACTTTGCAGCCTTATGGAACATCTATCCAGTTTTTATTTCAGTCGCAGAAAGGGAGAATGAACTAATTCACTACCTTTGAAATGAATGAGGCTGACCTTCTGAGGTTACTACGAGATGTATGGCCCGGAATGGAATTCTTCTATAAAAAGCAGAATGGTGGCTCATCTGCTAACAGATATGCTGGCGACACAGCGCTTTGCCATCAAGGTGATAATCGAAGCTGTGCAGACTAAGGTTCGGCTTTACATTTGCTACTTCGATAACCTTTTGCGGAAACAATGCTGCCTTTAACACCAACACACGCAAGAGCGGAGTAAGGTGGTTGAAAAGGCACTTAAACACCGATCAATTGGCTCCGACATGTCTTTTCCATCCCCTACTACGCACTCCATTTGCAGGAAGACCGACCGTTTTGCATGCAATGGAAAGAGCTTAATGGTGGAGAGTGGATGTTT
The DNA here is from genome assembly GCA_001870725.1 of Taenia solium. Lineage (NCBI taxonomy): Eukaryota > Metazoa > Platyhelminthes > Cestoda > Cyclophyllidea > Taeniidae > Taenia > Taenia solium. The sequence continues at coordinate 81,579 of MIEF01011400.1, read as the reverse complement.
GGGTGTGTGGTCCAGTTTATGTATATCCAAGGGGGCCAGTAAATGGAGGGAGAAGTGGGGGAGAGGAGGAGGACGAGGAAAGAGTGGGTGGGTGTGGGGATAGATGCATGCAGCATGCTCGAATCTGGCCCTCCTCACTAAGTGGGGTAAGCGAAAACGCGGGTAGGCAAAAACACGGGGCACTTTTTGAAGCGCATACGAATCTGAAGAAGTGGAAGATCGCAATTTGTCCCCCTTTTACGGAGCTTTCCTAAGGCCACAGATTTGGCACAACTAGCAGCTAAGTCGTACTCGCTGCCTTTAGTTATAACGTAGTTAATGGTAGTAGAACAAGATCACACTTGATCCAATAAACGTTATATCCACCAGAAATCCCTTTTTGTCGGTTCCAAGTTTCCAATTAATGCTCTAAGTAGACAAGGAAAATTTCTTATAATTTTTGGTTCCTATGAACGAAGAAATCGTATTCTTGAGAAGTGAATTTCAATGGTAATGAGTGTTCTCATCGAAATACACACGAATTGGATGGGTGACTTCGTCTCACGAATTCAAAAAGTGGGTACACTCGCTTGATTTCGAAGCTATCAGTTGAAGAAGTCATAGTGCCAGGTCAGGATATGTATTGCAGACACACAGAAGGACTAAAAGAGCTACTGGCATGGTTCGGAAGTGATGCCGCTGGATAGAAGTGCCCCGCAGTACGCCGCGTAACCCAAACGAAGAGTTAAGCAAACAATTAAAATACTGCAGTATCATGATTCTGAGCAGACATTTATAACAGATGTGCAGGATGGATTGGTAGTGGGCCTTCGAAGAAAAAGAAATGACCAGAATTGTAGGTCACCAAGATGGCGATTTAGATGTACCTAGGCCGAACTGGCTGTGTAATTAAGCGCACAAGGTAAGCAAATATCCTTCACTTTTGAAACTCGTTTAAAGAGAAGTCACACTGATGGTCAAACAATGGTGGCTAATGGAGTAACAAGGTAGTTCATTTGATTAAAATTTCAACTTAGGTTACAATGAATTACTGACCATCTATTGCCATTTCATGAGGTATATCGACCTTGCTCCTGACATATTACTCCCCTTCTAACTGCAGTGCAAAAAACGTGCATTCTTCAGTTTCCCTGTACAATTTTTTGACTTTTTCACTTACACACACACAAGATGTGAATTTGGGCCAAGAGAAGCTGCTAAATATTTCAGACGGTGGATAGGAGGAGCAAAATAGGCAGGTGAGTGTGCGTCTGTGGGCGTTCAGGTGAGCATGCCAAGTTGCCTTTTGCGTCTGGACAAGAAAAGACGTGAAACTCCAACAGAAACAGAGCGTTGCTAATGCTATCGCTGTAGTTGGGGGGTGGGGATCAGATCAGACCTGTTTCACTAGTTTTCTCTGCTAGTGGTCAAAGGCAGTCTCGGCTAAGGCGGGTAACCAAATCTCGTTGGACAAGTTGGCCCCCCACCCCCCTGTCCCCTTTGTCTGAGGACAAAAAAGCTATTTTGGGTCACCGAAAGTCATCATATTAGCTATTTCAGGTTCAGACATGCATTATGAGCAGATGAGCAATATGCCTTATATGAAATTTAATGCACTTCATTCTCCCCTTGGATTCCAAATGAATAGACGTGGACTAATTTCCTGAGCGAATATAAAACTATGAAGAAGTAGTACGAGACACTCCAATTAATTATCTGCTTTTCAATATGTAAAATTTGAAGATCTTCCCAACCTCTATTATTGTTCGTGCCTGCGTTGTCGGAATGAATAATGAGTGTTATTCACGTTTTATTTGTTCCAACCATTTCGTCATTCAAAGACAAGTGGGTTCTCAAATCTGTTTAAGTAGTACGCTTGACTATGAAAAAGATCAGTGTCTATAATTCCATTTAACGCCTTCTTCATGGCCTACAACAAGTGTAAAGGGTCCTTCATCCTCTTTTGAGGCTCCCAAAAATCGTCCCCATAGACCTTGGCGGTCTATTCAGTCTACATCGCGCGAGTCTCGATAGCAGTACGCTTCGTCTTAAGAGTCTCCGTCTCTTCGTTCGGTTGCGATATGCCGACTTGATACCTCCTTAATCTTCCACTCTATCAGTTCAACCCTTGATCGTACAGCTGCAAGTCCTGCAGAGTCAGCATCCTTTGCTGCGGGGTTTCATTTGTGCCCGACGCTTGGCATTGTGTTTCTAGCTCTCCGAATCTTTCCTGAGGTCATAGTGCTATGGTAGAAAATGAAAGATACCAGCTGAGAGGCTACCTGGATGACCCAGCGGCTACGCCGCAAAGTGGACGAACTAGCGAAGCATTCTACTAGTCTCGTAGTACTCCATCAGCCCTCCCGGCCGTTATAAATATTGCTCTAGTAGGAATGGCTACCTCTTCGCTGCAACAACGTAGTAATGTCACGGCAGAGCATTCGCTATGGATGATTAAATCAGCAAAATATCACAGTTTAAAGTTTATTGTAAAGCTGTCCACTTTTTAAACTACAAAAATCTTGTATTCTGAAATCGACCGTGGTGGAGTGAATCGAAAAGTTAAATGCACTTGCTAAAATCATTTTGTACGTGAGCCTATTGTAGGATGTTCCACAAGCAATGCGTCTTGAAATAGGAAGTCTGAACAGAAAGTGGCACATCACTTTTATCAATGTATTTTGATGAGTAAAACCTTAACTAAACGTGGTTTAGTGTTCATGTAAGCCTTCGTTCTCGCCTTAAAAGTTCCCATAACCCTAAATCAACTGAAATTTACCAAGGCATTAGGTTAACGTCCAGAGTGCAAACCTCTCCGCTATTTAAAATAGGATCGGCAAAAATGGCACATCTGTGACAACGCTTCCAAAAATGAATATGTGGAAATAAGTTGAATGTGTACAAATTTGGAAAGTGTAGGAACGCTAGTCAAGGGGAGATCTCTTAAAACCTGAAACTACGAAATTTTATTGACTGCCTGGTTCATAAAGAGATGAGGAGATAACAGAATCAAGTCCGCGTCATTATTTTGGCAAGAGAGAAAGAGGGAGAGAGAGAGGTTTCCAGAGTGCTGCTATACGCACACACGCAGCTCGTGGACGGGCATTTGGTGGAACATCTGGAGAGTGGTCACATGTGGCGCCAATCAAAGCTCCCTCTTCCCCCTTCCTCAAGAGCGGCGCTTCCAACGGTGCCAGTGATGGCTGCCGCGCCACCAGGAGACAGAATCCGATAGTAAAATAGCAGCGTCACGCATGTGTAGTGGGTGTTTGCTTATAGGGTAAAACTAGCTACAATCGAAGATCTGTCTACATGAGTCCTCGCAGTCTTTCACAATCCAGCTTCCGCGAGGCTCCGTACATGTCACCGACTCGTTGGTCTCTGAGTGCTTCCGTTTCTCTATTTAGATCCAAGATAACATCAACGTCAGCAGTCACTTTTAGCGGAAGTCCCTTGTCAATGTTAGTTCATACTTTCTTTATGAATTATTGGTAGAAAAGGAAAATTTTCATTTTCTAATAAACTTACAATAAAAGTAGTTTTTCACCGAAACAAGTCACTACAGGTGCGTTTATTTCGCTCGTAATTTTATCCAACTAATAGCATTTAGTTTCTTTTTGCTTCTAGTATCAAGTTAGGGGCAGTTGTAGGCAAGATTTGGATGAATAATTTTGTTTTCGTTTAAAAATCATCAACAAAATCCAGTTAAAATGCTTTTATCATCCTTATTTACTCTCTAGGAATGCTATTCTTACAAAAGTAAGAAGAGAAAAGGACTTACTGTCTAAACAATTTAGTGACGAGAAACTCGGGAATAAATACGTTTTCGGGCGTACTTGATTTAAAAATGGTAGCTCTTTTCGGTAAATAGGCGCAGATCTAAGCAGTACATGAGCTGCTTGGTAAGCAGTGACAATTTCGACTACCGAATATGGAGTCGACTATGGTACATCGTGCCAAAAGAAGGCATTGTGGAAGTTCATGAAAAACAGGACACACTTATGCAATTGGGAGGACTGGGAAATGTTGTTTTGCATCGTTCCAAAGTGATTGTCAGGTGTCATACCTTGCTCCTGCCTCACCACAGCAGTACAATTTATGCAGCATTTTCGACCATAAGTGAATATTGATTTAAAGTTGCCATCCTAACGGACCTTGACGACATTTGACATGCCTTTATAACCTCTAGGTAAAATTAATGTGTCACCCGAGTCTTTTTCGTTTTTTGAAGACGGGAGAAGTCATGATGCTCGAGTAGAGTGTGTTACCGACGTACAGAGGGCCGAGAAGCTACTGGCATAGCCATTGTGTCAGGCTGACAGGCACCGGTACGATGGCAGAGCCTTAAGTGCCCGCGAAATCAAAAGGAACAAACGAATTACTAGACGTATTTTTTTTCTTTAATTAGCATCGTCCACGGAGCTCGCCTTCCTCATCCCCCGCGTCGGCCAATGCAACGTAGTCGGTGCTATATGAACAAAACCCACGAACCAACCGCGCCAATCATCGGGTTAGCGTGCATCTGAGAGGAAATCCTACCGCAGCGTTGCTGATTTTTCTTGACAATTCTACCAAATCTGGAGTTTCATCCTGTTTAGAAATTGCAATGAGGGAAGGAAAAATTGGTGGCCATCTTATAGTTCCATTTAAAGTAGTAAGAACGCTGGTATAAAAGCGGAGCCATTTAACAAAGGGCAGATCTTTAAATAAATTCGCGAGGATAAGATTATGCTTTCAATCCGCCTTACTACTTTATTCTCACTTAAATGCTGCCCAGCCATGTCATTCTGCCTCCTCTCCAGCTAGTAGGGGGAAGGAGATGTTGCGAGTTTGCTTAAATGTCTTCCTCATGCAGGTACGATAGACATCTCCATGACAAACTTTTCCAGATGGTTCACGGTTAGCGTTGCTTCGGTTGAGAATAGCATTTATGCAGGACGTAGGACTGAGATGGTAGCCGAAGGTTGGCATCACTTCAACCCCTCTGTTGGGGGTAGTCACAGATATTCCCCATCCGCAGCACATGATCTTATTCCATCGGTAAAAGAAATTGGATTATTCGCCATTTAGAATTGGACTCAATTTCCACTGCCACCCATGTAGCGCTCCGAGTGGGAAGGGAACATAATACTAGGGCAGATTATGTAGTGCCAAAGTACAGAAGGGTTGGGGGCTACTGGCTTTACCCGGAGGCCGTTTTCTCCTGAGGAAGTACAATCGCATAGTTAAAGAATTACATTAACCATGTAATAATAGATAATCCTACGAAGGACATATTCGTCATAAGTGGAGGACATAAAGGGAAAAAAGGTGACCCAATAAGCAAATTATAGCAAAACGTTTTGAAGATCACGATGCTTCAACCATTGTCACGGATTGTTTGGCGCATGCACTCTTTCTCCTCCCGACGTCACTTCATGAAATTGTCAAAAAAAGCCTAAATTTTGTACCTTTTAGAAGTGAGCATAAATTATTAATTCTCACTCACTGCCTCGGATGAGAAGACACCTCGGACACTCAGGGAAAGCCAAGTCCTTACACATCATAAAATATTTATTTACAATGCTGAAATGCAAGGTCTGCAAGTGAGAAATGAGGCCAACTTCGTATTTGGAATGAACGTATAGGTAGACAGCCTCCAACATGACTACTTTAATTGTATCACCCAATTCCATGCATAATCATATCAAGTGATTTCGTACATCGTTACGGATGTACTGTTGATTCTCTCCAAAAAGAGGCACCAAACGAGCCGAAGTTTAGCACGAGCGGGTGAATAAACCCAATTTGAAGGCATTAAGTGATTTCCAAGTCGAGAGTCAGGCAACTGTGGGCAACTTTCTTCGTAATGAACCAGGGCTACTGGCTATTAGCTATTTCATTTGCTTGGCTTATCGCTCAGTTTTTTTAACTTCTTTTTACTTCACAACCACATCTTCGAAGTGCGAGAAGCAATCATTAGCTTGGTTCGCCCCTATCTTCGTACTTGCTGTAGTTCAGTGTGCAAATAAGGTGCGACTCGGTGAAGGTCATCCGCACTTCCAGCTCTCCAGTCTTCAGCAAAATCGTAGAATGTTGTGTCCTACGTACTAAGGACGTCGCCTATGGGAAACTTGGGCTTTGACTTTGACTTTAACTCTTCCATATACCCCATGCGAATGATTTAAGCATAAAACAGACTACAAGGTGAGTGAGCAACATTAATGTGTTTAGCTGTCACTGTGATTTTGAGCTTTCATTCATCTTATTTGTTATCTGGACTTTCTTGGTAGTTCTTTCAAGACTAATTTAACTGCTATTCACTTAGTTGGCATACTAGAAAGGCAAATATTTCGTTCCATTTGAGGAAATTACAATCATAGGAGCCCTCTATTTGAGAACAGGGATTAGAGGACCGGTAAATGAAGCGGCGACTCTATTCCCAACCAGGTTCTGCGCTTTGCAGTTCTACACCTGCAACTTAGACAAGTAAAAGTGGGCTACGTTTAATTCTAGTTCTAATTGCAAGCTTAACACCACCGTGCCTCGAAGTAAAGCGGCCACCACAGTCTAAGGGTGTTACTGGTCTAAAATGGCATTGATAGTGTTCCAGTTTGCTGAATTGATGTAGTACGGGAAAAATGTTGGTCCACTTAGACCGCAAACATTGTAATACCTTAATGGTTTGAGCCTTGGTTTCGGTAAAGGAGCCATTTTAGGTCGCCGCCACCTGTGCCTCATTCGGATCGCTCGACCTTCGGGTTGTGCCAATAACCCTGAAACCCTCTGCAACATGATTATTATGTCGTATTTCGACCTCAGATAAGTCTAGGGGAGCAGCAATGGTAGGGGTGGAAAGTAAGCCTTATCCTAACGGATAATTATCCCATTTTCTACCACTTGGTGTTTTTTATCGGGATGGCGAAGTGCATATGATGCGGATGGGGGAACCAGTGAAGACCCTCAACAGAGGATTTGCAAATTATGTCTACCTTCGGCAATTATATTTGACCCGAGTTCTGCAGGAATGCTATTAGCAACAGAACCGACAATGTATTTGAGCTTTTTAGGAACACTCGATGCCTCCTCCACCTCTCTACCAGTTCGTAGAAATCGAGACAGATGTGACCATGTGGCTCTGATGTGAGAATGATTTGACAAGAAGCAAAAGTGGCGAAAGCTTATGCTAACAAAATTATTATAACCTCCATCCGTCGGCTTTAAAAACCACTGACTCTACTCCAAGCCATGGTCACGTGTGATGCCCAGCCAATTCCCTCTTTCCCGAATCCATTATCTAGCAGTACGAAACTCCAGATCCAGTGGAGTTGTGAAGGTGGATCACTAACGTTGCAGTCAAGTGACGACTAATGGCACTGTTGACTAGTAGGTGTTTCTCCTACAGCGTTGAGTGCGTTGTGATGGCCGACACAAGGGGTAGAGGAAGTGGAGCATCAAGGACGCCGCTCAAAAGAGGAGAGAGGTGCTCCATCAGCAAAACCTCGGAGTGCTACAACATTCCACATCTCGTTCATGGGGCTGGCAGCAATTGTGTCAAGACTAAAATTTACCTCAAATTGATGTCAAATAGAAGTTGAAAATCACAGAGACTTAGAAATATCCACAGATTATTAGAACCCTATATTAATATTTAAATCTTGGTTTTTAAATACCTTTTACAAATTTGTTATCACAGTCACCACTTTGCCTGAGGTATGGTAATAATTCGAATAGGGTGATCCAAGTATTAGTTTTGTTTCCTGAAGCCTCATCCTCCTAAATCGGTGCTTAAATGGCAGGTGTGCAGCCAAAGTATCCCTGCAGCTATTAAATGTAAAATTTATTATATCTTTTGATAAATTTCAGATAGTGTAAAGGATTAAGTATTAACTCCTCTCAGTCAGGCTTGATTCAATACTTGAGGTAGCGGGCAGCGGTGAGTTGCGCAGTGAGGAACCAGCCTAGCGCGGAGTCCAAGTTCCTTGAGCAGGCGTAGAGACTGGTGCTATCCGGTGCGGTTATGTCAATGGCGTACTGTAAGAAACCCGATTTAGGCACCTTCGAGTACACTTCCAAATCGCATTGGAAACGATCACAGATGGTGCGAATCCGACGATCCTCGGTGTCTAAAAGGATTTTTGTCACTTGCGGCGACTCCTTCAAGTAGAAGCGAAAACGGCTGGGTCGTCCAAAGGATACAGACTTGAGACGCGCTGGATTCTTGGCGACCTTCTCGAAAGTGTCACCAAGGGGACAGACCTGTTTTGCCAGACCTCCACTTGCCGGGGAAGTGGGACTGGACCAACCGTTAATGCTGTTTACCATTCTCAAACCCATTAAACGTCGTCTTTCACCCTCCATCATTCCTGTCCTGAAGGCCTGCATTGAGTTAGCTCTGGAGAAGTGTGACATCTCTCTTATGGAACGCTCACTCAAGTTCGCCATACTGAATGCAGGAACCATGGGGCCCGAGTGTGGTACATAGAGCAGTGGGTGGGTGAATTGTGGTATGGAACAGCACTGACATTGAGACTTGTTGAATGGTATGTATTCGGTGCTGGTGCCCATTCTTTCAGCGTTCATAGTCGCATAGGATTGATTAGATTGATTTGTGTCAGAGATCAAAATGTTGTCGCAGCAACGCGGCACTGAAAAGTACGGTGGTGGGTTGCAAACGTCAGAGTAAAATTTGGGAAAAATCTGTGATTTTGGTGGTGGATTGAGTGACGAACTTCGACGCGATTGTGGTGGAAGCAAAATGGTGTCCATTGACATAGCCAGTGGAGTCCTCTTTTCCTCGAATCTCTCATCACTTTGATGATCGAGAAAACCGTGCCACGATCGTGCTTTTCGAAGAGCACAAGGTAGGCATCCTTCCATTACAGATGGAGGTATAATTTCGGGTTTTTCAACAATATGTACGTGTTGGGGCCTATTAGATGGTTGTGGCTGCTTAGCCGGCTCAAATAGATCGGCAGATGTTGGAACTTGCCAAATATCGTCACCTGATTCCAGCTTTGGTTGTGAAATACTTGGTTGAAAGGCAGCAAAATCGTTCATTGGCGGAGCTCCAAACATCCACCTGGGTGGCATTCGACTTATTTTGGGCAGGTCAAAGTACAGTGGTTGTCTCGTTGTGAAAATACATGTCCCAGGCATTATGTCTGGGTAAGGCGCTGTGGGGGATCGGTAAGAATCCTGTAGATGTACAAAGGGGTTGGATAAACGGCGATGTCTATCTTCAGAATGACTAATGTGGTAGCGGTGGTGGTGGTGGGGCTTGGGACTCAGAGTACCTCGCGTGTTAGAAGTGATAGGTTTGAGTTCGATCTCCGTTATGGTGGATCGGTTTTGGAGGCGTGGTCTTGTGCCAACCTGAATAATTTTTGTTGAATAGCGTACATTTTGACGAGCCAAATCCTTTGGACTTGGCGGAAGAAGAATTCCACACTGGATAGCTTTCTCCTCTCTCTGACAGAGTACTTCTTTCCTGCGTTTTGACCTTACCGACCTGCGCTGTCCCGGGGCATGTTTGTGGTGTAAACCAGAGCCTTGCTTGTTGCCCATTTAAAAAGAAGTGCAGGCAAAAGCTTCTGCTGTCTTATGGCATAAAAATCAATATGGTAAAATCGATAGTCACCGCATTTTGAATTATCGTAGGAGCAGCTAATAATTCCTCCGCTAGGGAATGAGTTGAAAGGGAAAAGTTATTTTCTATCGAGTGTTTGTAGTTCTCAGCACACTACTAGTGGTAGGGAGAGAGGAAACCACTAGGGAAGAATCGAGAAATCGTGTATCCAGATGGTTTGTCTCTCTCCTCGCCACCAGATGGCATTCAATTGAGTAGGGTGAGGAGTTTTTATTGCGGTCGCACCATCATCATAATCATCATCTCCTCTTCCTCCAGTAGAAAATACGGCAAATGCAAAGAGGAGAGAATTTAGTCTGATTAGAATTTTGCGAAAGTTGGCAAACAAATCACTTCGAAGCCGCGGATCCATAAAATTGTGTTTTTGATCAGACTTATAAATAGCTGCACAGAACGCAAAGTAAAACTAAAGCACGCTATTTGCAACCTGATTCGGTAATCTCGGGAGTTTCGGCCATCGAAGTGAGCATTCGAGTAGTAAAACTTAGTTGAGACACCAAAATTTGTTTTTTTGCGGTGTAATGCAATGTGGTTATAAAAGCTTTTTTTAAATTTTTATAGCTAACACGTTGATAAGATTGCCCGTCTTCGCGAGGCCTGATGAATGCAGGGATAATCGTAAACATGCCAAAATAATATTATCGCTTGGCATCTTATTTCTTTCAAGAATGCTAAATTTTACGAATTTCAGAACTTGCCTTCAAGGGTCAACAAGGATTTTGGGAGATGACCAGCACATTTTCTTTCCCCAACACAGTTCTCAAACAGGGTGAACTTCCTGATACGGTAGAACTGTCAAGAGGAACAGTGACTTTGCAGTCAGAAATCCCCTCCGCTGCACGCAATTTCGATGACTGAGGAGGTTGGTTTGTAAATGCCTTTCCTTCCATCACCGACTGTGTTGCGAGACCCGTGTAGGAAATTAGTCGAGGAGAGCTACGAGGATGACGCTTTAAGTGGGAGAGAGGCTATGCCATAATTCGGTGAATGGCCTCTGGACCATGCCAGCAGCCCTCAACCCTTCTCTTGGTTGGCAATAAATAACCTACTCGAGTATTGTGCCATCTCTCGTTTTCGAGAAGTTCTGGGACGCTATGTACAAATTCATTTAAGAGATTTAATTATTTTTGTAAACTTTTTAGCTCTGTGGTACTAGTACATTCACTACACCGTTTATATTTGGTTCGTAGGAGCATGTATGGCCCATCTCACAAGCTCAAGCACGGTCATGCTGCGTCGTGCGATGCCCTCGGTAAAACCAGTAAACTCCCGTTTTGATTAGGTAGTGGAGGTGATAAGCCCCATGGACGACACCAATAAGCTGGACTCACGAAGCACAATGTGGTGCGCTTCCGGTTGTATTGCAGTTCTGATCCGCCTCGTTAACTCAGGCAGCGGAGACTGATTTTCTCATTGTGCAGCATCCCTGCAAGGACACTTTTAAATTGGAACCTTTGGGTTTGTTTGTATAACACTCAGTTTTGATAACAGGGTGCCTGTGACTCCGCGACTGTACTATGCCAGTAACCTACCGGGACAGTCATACCATTTCTGCCCTTGCATCACGTCTTCTTTTGTCTTTGGGGAAGGCTTGGGTACTATACTGGTGGGAGCAGAAAGTGAACCTCATCCTAAAGGCTGATACCTGAATTCCCATTCATGGATGCCAAACCTTAACGTGAAGAAAGAAAAGCATAGGCTGTAGATGGGAGACTCTGTGACGACCCCTAACAGAAGGGCCGAAAAAATAACGTGAACCTTTGACATCAAAGACAAATTTCCTCATTTGTACTCTCCTTTCATTAATGATCACAGCAAGGTCGCCGTTAAATTGAAGTCTCTGGGGGTTCAAGGTGATTTGTGGGCGGGTATACCGCATGTCAGCACGTATCGCAAAGCCCACGCACCTTTATGCGTGGATTGTCAAACAATAAAGTTGGAGGATTTTGTACTTTACTCCTGTGCTTTACTAATGTTATGCTATTGGGAGTTACAAGGCAACCCCGAGCCATTAATTTGATGACGTAAAACTCCACAAATAAAGTATTTTACAGTGCTTGGAGGCATTTACATGAACCCACCTCGACTGACAAATATCAAAGGACCTCGTGCCGAGATGAGTTAAAGTGAATAAAAACTCTAATAAACTCCACTTAATGCCTCATTTCCCTAGGAAAATTCCACATCAATTACTATGTGGCTAGGGAAAGGGTGAAGTGTAGCATTGAGAATAGCCAGAAATACCTCTGACATCTTCTAATTTGGATGAAGTTTTCTTTTGGTCACAAATTTGGCAAATTATTAGCCATAAAAGTGGCATCAGCCTTTTTCCCGGCTAATGCAATTCTGCATTTGCCAAACGTGCAGTGCGATTCACACAAAGAGGTGAAAATAAAAAGCTCAAAGGCGTCAATAGGAATAATTTCTCTGAGGAATTTGTATCTTTTCTGAGCCCTAACCTCCTCCATTGGGATACTGATGGCACTTTTGAAAGCGGTGCCTAAATAGCTGGTATAGATGCAGAATACGTGGACTTCTGAGAATGTTTTGGGTGTTAATAAAATGCCTGACCAGTGTTTCGCACTCAAACGGATTTAAAGCGAAAGATTGAATTGTAGCGCCTAGAGTCTCCTCAAAAGTCAAAAGAAGTCATATTACTGGGGTAGACTAACTATTGTCGACGTACAGGAGGACCAGAGGCATACTGACGTAATCCATCGGCGATACAGTTGCGAAACTTTTAGTGCCCATGTAATTGAAATCGAGAGTTTAATAAAATAAGCATTGTGCAGACTCTTTCCCCCTATAAATATCGTCCTCCACGCTCCCCTTAATCAACTTCCTGCGCCGGCAGTCACAACTGGGTGGGTGCTGCAAGGAAAATATCCGCCAACCAGTGGTCGAATATGTGTGTAACTGCGACGTCACTTATCCTTTTTACCAATTCTACCGAGTCTGGAGTTTTGCCCCGTTTGGAAACTGCATTGGAGAAAGGGAGAATGTGCTGGCCATCACACATGTTCATCACTAGTGGCAGGGACAGGGGCCGAAATTCAGAGCCATGTAAAAAGGAGCTGGGTCAAAAATAGTTCCGTGGGTATATGATTTTGCGTTTCCTCCTCCCCGCCAATTCATTCTCACATCAGTGCTGAACAGCCATGCATCTGTCTAAAATTCATCCAGCTAGCAGAGAGGTTGAGGAGGCATCGTGAGTTCAGAGGTAGTGTAAACAGCTTCACAACAAACTTTTCCAGGTAGCTCACGGCCACGACTAGCATAACCTCAGTCGTTAATGGCACTCATGCAGAAGAGGGAGCTGATGTAGTTTCCAAAGAATGACCTTAGTTTTATTCCTTCTGTTAGGGGTAGTCACAGATTATCCTATCAGGAACGAATACCTTCCTACTGTCAAGGTGAGATTTGGCATCCAGACATAGAACTCGGGTTATTCTGTCCTTGAGGATCAGATTTGCTTTCAACTGTCACCAGTGAAGCGCGTTTAAAATCCCCTCAAGCTGAAAGAAGCGATAATAATAGAGTAGAACATGGATTGCCATATCGCACAAACGCTGGGGGCCACTGGCGTGCTCCCGAGACCTCACCGCCTGCTAAACAAAGAGCTTTACAGACTGAAACGAGGAGAAAGTCACGATGTAAGCAGTGTGCTGACCAAAGAAGTGGGATAGTGAGGTGCACCTCCCGTCGGGTAGACTGATAATGTACACACTGTGGCATCTTTAAATCCACACCTGATTAAAGTTGGGTCTCCTTTTATTTAAGGTAAAAAATAACGCTTCTAGTCACCATTTGCTTTCAGTTTGAAGGCAAATAGGAGGTTTAAACGATGATTAATTGATCTGTTGAATCACTGACAGATCCATTTTTTATTGTTTCTTAGCACTCACGATCTGAATGAATTTGTAACTTTGCGTAGTTTAATTTGTAGCAATATAACAGAAGCGCATATCCTTATTTTAGAAGAATGTTTTAACTTGCTTGGCTGAAAGCGTCACAAGATTTTGTCTTGGAGTAGAGAGAGAGAACGTGAGTTGCTTTCAACTCTATTCCTCAATTATTCCGTTTACAAGCATGCTTTACAGTTAGCAAACCCTTCTCCCAAAATGCTTCTTATAGCTAATCCTTCTGAACTTTCCTTTCTTCACTTCTTTGCAGAAAGCTAGAATGCCTTGACGCTGATACGGTTTCTTCCGGCTTTTCTGTTCCTTGCCTGATTTCTTGATTACGGAAGCAACTGACTTACCAATCATATAAATAGCATTTGATCCGACATCAAATGCTAAATATTTTGATTTTCTCTTGGACCTCTTCAATTTAATCTCTGACATACTAAACACAGTTAAACGGAAACGAAGCTTGTTTGACGATGACAAGTGAAAGTTCTCTTGGGGCTGCTCTGACAGTGGTATTTGTGCCTGATTCGCTCGTGGTTAGCAAACCTCACTCCCGTTGCCTCTTCGTTTAAGAAAAGACCCACCAAATCGCATTTGACAGACTTCGAAGACCCGAACCTTGCCGATCCGATGGTTTGAAGGCATCATTCAGACCTTCAACGATACTCTCTCTTCTCAGCGCTCTGCCGAGATCCACTGACTTTGCAGATCATCTCTTTGAGCCTCTCCATAACTTGATTTTGTTTCACAAAGTTTCTTCAAAATGGGCATCATGATACAACCTCAGGCAAAAAACCACATTCCACATAAGACCAGTGGATGGAATAAAGTGGTAAAACAGCTGGCGCTTGCACAATTCAGGAGCTATTATGTTTTCATCCGAGAAAAAAAACCTGTTCGCTCCCAAAACACTGATGAAATTAGCTTACTTTTGCAGCCTGCTACACTAATACACATTCGTTCATTTTGGAGAAATACCATCACTAGGTTTGCTATTTAGACAAATATCAAAATAATTATGAATTGAAGGCGGGAGAAAGGGAGAATTTCTTTGTCTAAATGAATGAAGTATGACAGGCAAAATGCGCAAGCACAATTGCGCGCTGGTAAATATTTTCTTCCCTGCCCTGTTGGTGTTCTCCATGCAGCTTCGCCGCTTTCGAGGAGTAAAAAAGAAACAAGCACGGTGGGAATTTCGTTTTACCTCACGGCTATCGTACCAGTTTGGGATCTGTAAAGTCCACATACATTAACGCTCATAAGTGGCCCAAAAATTTTGCCCATCTCCAGTACAAAGAAGTCCCTGATTAGAGCAGCAGGCTTGATGAAACACCAAAGTACCTTGAAAGTGCCTCTTAGGTCAGAAAGATGTTTTCAAGGGTGATCGGAGACCTGAGTTGATAGCGGATTCGTTTCCTGATATTTGTCTAGGATGCCAAAATAGGTCTTAAGGCGGGGCTAGTAATGTCAACAGCATAACAATCTGCTACCTCGGTGAAGCCTTTTAAGTGTATGATGTAATTGGACCAGGTGTGAAAATAATTAAGAGTTTGACGGTGATGTGATAAAAGAAAGGAAGGTAGAGGAGATGAAAGCGAATGCAAATCTATATTAGTGGTTTTGTGTTTCCAGAATTTCAATTATTTGCTGCGTGCAAGTCACTTGGTTGTGAGGTCCACAAAAGCATCCCGCATACACACACACACACAACAGCTGCTCTTTTTTCAGAAGCAGCAGGAGTGCAAGGAGAAAAGCAATCTTGCTCTTCCTCCTCCTCCTCCTCCTCCACCTCCAAAAATATCTCCCATTTGGGCGCAGGCGTGCTTGTTAGAAGAGTGCAACACGACTTCTTGCGTCAGTTGTCGCCCTCGCTGGCCTCCTCGCAGTGACCACCTCGTCAGACCACTGCGAAGCCACCCATCTTTGTGCCAGTCTGACTATCTCTTAGTCCCCTTCCCTTTGAGAGGAGATTAATGCCAAATGTATCCCCATTTCCTTCCCTCCTTCCCTCCTTCTCTCCACGGCAACACTAATGACATTCCCCCTCACATTCCTTCCCACCACACGCATACACTCACGCAGAAGGAGGATCCTCCATTCTCCATTGACGCAAGAGATCTCCACTCTAGTTTTCAATGTAAAAAAGCGAAAACCACACAGTTCTGCCTGAACAAGTCATTTCATTCGATGACAATACTCAATCGCTCAAAGAGATATAATCTTTACTAGGAATACTGGAGTAATGGAAGCATTTAGAGGGATTCAATCTACCTAACGAATCCTTGCATCATCATTTGCATTCAACTCGCAGATTGTCTCTTCAAAGTGAGGCGCAACCGGTTCGGCTAAACTGCTACATCTCAGAGACTTTGCCATTTCAAATCTTTTGCTACTGAAGCGACCAACCAAGGTGCTGCTCAAGACTCCATCCTTAGGCTGGGAACACTTTACACCTCCCTTTTATCCTAGGCTCAATCAATGCATCAGTGAAAAACAATACTGTGGAGCCATTTATCGAGAAGAGGTTCATTCGTGACTTCCCGAAGAAAGTAGGGGAGTATACGCAAAATGGTATGAAAGGTGTTAATAAATGGAGAGTCTTTAAAATTTACCCCAAGAGCTGTACCATTGGTGGTACATAAACCAGCCCATCCGTAACGATTAAAAATGCTCAACCATTTCACAATTTTGCCCCAGTAAAGCATTCACACGTCAAAAACTGTCGGTGGAGTTTTTGTATTCCGTTTTAAAAAGCAGTTGGTCCTTTTCCCGTGCTTTTCCATAACATAATGCTGTTGTGCTAACTTTGAAGCCAAAACATCCTTCAACCATTAAGAATAAAGTTGTAGCTATAATTTGGCGATTACTTGATTCCAAATGAGAAAATCTGGTTTTTTTGTTTTAAAAATAAATCCATTCATAATTTGTGTCGGCAAAGAAGTCGCCTCTTACTCGGTAAACGGTTTCTCGACACTTCCACATGGTTATTCTTTGCTTTCGAGTTTTTTCCGTGACTCACTTTTGAAAGGAGTTTTAAGTTGGAAGGCGGTGGGCAAAATAACACTGTACCTATTAATGAGCCCGAAGGCAATTTAAGTGCTTACTGTGGCAGATTGCCAGGTTCCTCCGACGCGATATTGGAGCGGTGTAAGCATAAACCAGCCTGTTTATGCGACGAGGAGAGGGTCAGGTCGATTGGTGCTTTGATGAGTTCAGGTCACGCACTTGTGTATCCACGGCCCTGCTTGCGTGTGGCCTTCAGAAAGGTTGAAGGAAGAGAGGAGGGGAGGAGGCTTACGTGGGCTGCCCAACACGAAAAATAAGCCATGGTGAGGTGTGCACACACCCGGCATGACCAGACTAATTACTACACCAGGGCGCTCTGGTTACAATCAAGGTGGTAATTAAACCTGGCACACAACTCCTTACTAGCCTTTTCTTTCGCCTCCCAGTCTGCTTGGTTGACATTATCTTAACCACTGATTCGCCTGTGTGTGTATGTCTTTATGAGTTAATTAAGAGGATGTGGATCAGGCCAAAGATGCAACCCATGCGTTCGTACCTTCATTCTCTTCTCTCTCACCCGTCTAATTAGTACCAGTCAATGGGGCTTAGTAAAATGTCAATTCAAAATCGGTAATTTTGGACAGAGAGGGAAATCTGCTTCTTTAATAACATTACAGAGTAAGCCACTCATTTTTTGATAATTTGTTCAAAAGGATATTCAAATTTAGTCCAAGAAGCATCGATTAATCTTTCCCAAACTATAACGGCAAAACGAAGAAGAAGTTGAAAAGTAGTCAATCAAGGGAAGAGGTCGTGTCCTCCAGTATTCACTGTAAATGCTTACCTCGTAGACTTCGTTCGGCTACAGAAAAATCCGTATTTTCAAGAGGTTTCTTCCTTTAATAACTATTCATGTCAATTTTACTTCATTTACTTGTCGATTTTGTTGACAAAACCATGTTTGCCTGTACAAATAGCGAATATTGTTGCATGAGTTTTGGGTTCGTCTACTTCCTTAGAAATGAAGAATTCTCTAAAACCTTAGTGAATGGCTCCTACCGTTCAAAAAATGTAGCCCTAGTATGAACTCCTTGCCTCTGGAAATTAGTGATTACATAGTTTACCTTGTGAAGTGCTGCTTCATCGATCTGTCTTGGAGATCTTAAGAAAGAAAATTCAACACATGAATGGTCGGATGGTTTATTGAAACTAAAGTACATATCTGAAAAAGCATTAAAAGCCCATCTTTTATTGCACTACTCTGAACTTAGGTCAGTGTTCCTGTGACTAGCGATGGACGTAGGCGATGGCCTGCGCAGTTTCCAAGTGAGACGAAACCCCAGATCCAGTGGGATTGCCAAGAGCTATCAGTGATGTTGCGGTCTGATATGCTCTCAGTGGCACGTAAGTTCCATGACGGGTGCGGTTACTTCGTGGATGTTTTTTCCTACCCTGTGATGGGCGACGCGGTGGGTTGATTAAGAAGGAGCAGCAAAAACGACGCTTTAAAGAGGAGAGAAGCTATCTGACACTTTGATTGTTTATCTCTTCGCCTGTTCGTCCGCCAAGTGGCATAAATTGCGGGCCCTATTTGAAGAAGCCAACTTTTCCTAGGTCCAGTGATGACGCTAGTGATTTCTGAGTGGCAATCAATTAACAGAGCCAAGATTAGTGACAAATATTCACAGCTTCTTGCCTTCAGACGGTAATCCACTAGCATTTTCCTTCTTTTATTAATCCTTTCGGAGTGGAGGTATTTCTCTTCTCCCTCACTGTAATTAGCAAGCCTGGTCTCCCAGTTTTTTGCCAACGTGTCACACAAAGGAGAAGGTGATTCCTTATCGCCCTCTCTCAGTTTCGTTCACAATTTATTTTTGGTTGCTAACACATTTTTCCTCAAACCCCTAATCAGACAATGTGGCTAGTCTACAATCTCCTCAAAACAACATGCCTTTGTATACACTCCAAAGACGATTTGCATGAGAACCTATCAAACACTTCTTGAAAAAATTCTAATGCTCATTCAATTAGCACTGATGTTTATTAAGAAGAAAATCCAAAAGTCCACATAATTTGGGCCTATTCACTCTTGTGAGAAAGAGGAAATTGAAAATTCCTTTGGCGCAAAGCCTATTGAGGCGGTGCTATTCACGAGTGGGGTTCGGTGACGGCTAATCAAATGCCCTACATGGAGCACAAAAAACTCCCGACCCTTGTGTGAGAACAAACATTTTCATTTAAATTACGCCACAACTTACAAAGGCTGCATCGTTTGACCAAAGAAAAGGCATCTTATTAGTAGTAAGGTTCCCAGCCTGGGGAAACTTTCCCACCAGATTTTGGCTCCAGCTTAGAAGCTTAAACTCTAACTCAAACGATGGAAAGATGTGTTTCCAAACTAAATAAGTGACTAAAAAGCCAACCAGAACTATTCCAAGATCGCATCCCTTTAAAATGTTGCCGAATCCGAGGTGTGTGTTAAATTTTCGCCTCGGCAATGCTATATATCCCTAGTGTTTGCCCAGGATCTCAAGGTTTACATCCAGATGATCAAGAGTGTCGTCGAATGCTGGGTCGAGATAGTGCTCAAGAGATCGCCTGTGTATTCCGTCCAGGTTCTGCTTTTCTCCATACAGTTTGAACTATTCAAGAGTGGATGATAGCATTACATTTGACCCTTCAGCACTACTGACACTGAAGAGCGATAACGTTTCAAATGCCATAACCCCGTAGGCCTAGTCGTTTGCTCTTCATCCCTCATAAGCCAAACATGAAGTTATTTGCTCAAGGGCGTCTTTGGTAGCTTATCCTTACAATGCATAGAGATCAGTAAGGTTTAGAGACCTGTAAGTACGAAATCCTCCTACAATACGTATAGCAGGTTCTGGATAAACACTTTGTTGCTATTACTGAGTCGTAGTGGAGATTAAAAACAACTCGCTGCATTAAAGTGCGCCATCGAAAACCTCGACGTTCGTATTTGTCAAACCAAAGACCCGCTTACGCTTATGGAGTAGCTAGGCCAAGTCTTAGGTAGATCTTTATGCCATCGTGCGACGTTACCACCATAACGCTACCAAAAATCTCAAAAATTAGTAACATATGTGGAAAAATTGTCCATTCTATTCAGTAAAGTGGACTGGGTATCTACTCATCAATTGGTCAGAAAAGATCTTCGTCATAAAGTGAAAGCCTGACTTGTCAATTGCCATTATCCGAATCTCTTCTGACAAAGTCGATCAAAAGTAATGAGACTGACTACTAGTTAAACGAATTATTATTTCCTGTGCAAATGCCCTGACCAGGCAGAAATAGGTGTTTTGCACACCCAATTTCTGCAGTCGTAATGCTTAATTTCGCCTCAAAAAGGAGACACGATGGTTCTGGGCAAAGAGCCTGTGCGGAGCCGCAATTACATTGATAAATAGCGTCCCTGTTTTAGCGAAGCGAATTTAATTATCAAATTAAGACCTCCTCCTCCACTTTTTTATTTCGCTCCTGGAAATGGCGCTATTTTATCACCGCGGAAATGTCCCACCTCTCTCCGCCTGCTAGATTACTTGGAAGGAGAAAACACGCGAGGCTTTTTCCTTCTGCCCCACGATTGCTGGAACGTCGAATAACGTATACGTATACGTGCTTATAAATTGCCCATTAAAGTGGCTTAGAAAACATGTTAGCTCGGGAAACCAGACACTAACGTTCTGGCATC
Organism: Taenia solium; assembly: GCA_001870725.1. NCBI lineage: Eukaryota > Metazoa > Platyhelminthes > Cestoda > Cyclophyllidea > Taeniidae > Taenia > Taenia solium. Next base: position 61,343 of record MIEF01011400.1, on the reverse strand, counting down.
AACTAATGAACGAGCCCGTTCAAGCAGCCACAGCTGCAGAAACAACAACAGACAGAAGTGGAGAGAGTGATTGAGTCGACATGGGTGACAGACGCTGCCACAGTCTGGGTCATGCCATGGGGAAGTCGATTTTGGCGCGATCTTCACAAGACTAATTTGACTAATCAAAGCAATGTACTCCGACCACCACCTCTGAAAGCCGCCTTAATTTGGCGAGTGGTCGCCAGACTGTCCGCGAAACCTCAACTACACGGCTGGTCCATAAATGCCGCGAAATTTTGGGCAGATTAGGGCATAAATAAAATTAGGGGATGTAAGTAGACCAAATTTTATTTTGGAGAATTTTAGCAGTTTTGATGTTGAATTTAATTTCTTGCTCGTCTATTCTTAATTTATAGCAGTCTCATGCAAATTCAAGATAACCGACAGTTGAATTTATAAACAGGGAAATGCAAACTTTTGACTGCACTGACAAGACGGCACTGTTTGGCAGTCTGCCTGATGGACAACCGTGCCGGTAGGAAGCTGCAAATTTTAAAAACTTTTTATGTCTCAAATACACGATTGTAACAGTTGGTAAGCGTGATTTTGTCGTCTTCAGCATTCGTGGTTCGAAAAGCAAAATTCCATCGGATCCCTTCCCCTTCGGCACGTCACCGCCCAAGACTTTTCAATCCCTAACTCTATGCCATCCACACAACTTCAACCAAGTCATCAAATCGTTTATAAAATTCGACATATCAAACCATTTCTATGATTATAAATTGAAACAACTAAGACTGAGAGTGTAAATAAAAAAGCGAAAGCTAAGGAACTATAGAGGTATGGGCAAGAGCATTGGATCTTCCCTCCCTATCACATGAAAATGAATGTAGAGGAGATCTTAGGAGGCCTCCACCTTATTAAATCTGGCGCCAAAGAAGGGATAAAACGAACTCCGCTAAATGATGACAAAGAGGTAGGAGAGATCCAGAATCTACGAATGTTTTTTTCAGAGTGCAAGCACAGTTGAGCAATTAGAGCCTCCAAATGCGGATTAGGCGGGATGGAGGAGTTAATCTTTATCTCAATAAAGGAGAGGAACAACAACCGAGCGGTAATAAGACTAATCGGGCTTGTCAAGTCGTTTGCATAATTACTGAGATCATTTGTGGTAAGCTTATCTAGATGCAATTTGAATGGTCTCTTTCATTAAAAATGCTATTTTTCTTTGTACTCCTACTCGGAGCTCCCGGAAGCGCCAGGCTTCACACCAAAAAAACATTGCTTTTTGGAGAAGGTCTTGGAAACAGAATAATATTGGAGCTTGATTATTAATAGCGCTAGTCATTTAGTGATTGTGGGAAGTACTAAGTGAAGTAAAGCAGTGAAACTGCGACTTAAATGCCTCCATGTTTTACCCAATCGTGCTTCCACTTTCTATTGCTGATGGTCAAGAAGGTACCTGTCATGGCTTACGTGCGTAGTAGATTTTGGTCTTTAAATGCTTTGAGGGATGATTAAAGCTCCTACCATTTTGCTCACTGAGTTGCGATGTTTGATCAATCAAACTTGGAGGAATTGTCAACTTGCGGTGCCTAGGTAACTGATTGGCACGCATTAACGTCGACACACATAACTTTCCTTCCTCCTACCCTTTTCTGAACGATACAAAATTAAGAAAACTTATCCATCAAAACGCATTGGAACATGCTTTAGTAAAAAAAGACTTATTTAGACTTGTTAGAGGAGAGAAATTTTTTGTAGAGGGCATCTAGCCCTTAAGGCTATGTGAATGCAAGCATAATTAGTTTGATTGGTTGCACAAGTACACCAATTAGGGATAGGTGGAGCTGCAGGGCCTCGGTGATTGGTTGGCTATGGGCTCACAATGCGAAGAGGCGTGTCATGTCTTATTCGAGTAGCCAGTGCCGTGAATGGGATAAGCTTCTGAAGTTCTTCACTATGGCCTCTTGGTGCTAACACGACCTTGGAATGCTCCCCCGGTTAGTCCTCCTGCCCCTGCTGCTCATGCTTCTCGTGTGCGTCAACCAAGTCAACTCAGTGAAGGGTTGTGTCACTTACGTGACGGGTGATGATTACAACGAAAAGGCCAGCATTTGTGTTAGGCTCGATACCCATTTCACGCATATCCCTTCAACACTACCTAGAGAGGTTATTAGACTCACAATCAACCATCAGAGCATAGAAGTTCTCGATAGACGCCAGCTAGAACACTTGCCCAATCTGACCTACCTGGATTTGGATTCGAACGGACTGTCGGTTATAAGAAGAGATGCGTTCCTTCCAGTCCCAAATCTTCGGGAACTCAGTCTCCGGTTCAATAATCTCACTCTCGCCGTTGATTCGTTTCATCCCAATGCACTGACTAGTGTCAACACCCTAGAGGCGCTAAACCTCATGCGAAATCCTATTGGAAGAGTGCCAGCACACTACTTCTATCCCATGCGGAATAAATTGCGTTCTCTGGTCCTAGCTGGAGCCAGCCCAGACTTTCACATCTCTACCGAGGCCTTGGAAGGTCTTTTTAAACTGGAAGTTCTGGATCTTTCCTATAACAACATTGAAACCCTTCCCAACACCTTTAATGGGCTATTCACAACAATGCAGCTGAAACAGCTTTTCCTATTTGGCAATCCATGGCGTTGCGACTGTACGCTGCGATGGTTACGAGAGTGGATGGATCGACACAACACCACCCAGTACTACATTGATCCCAGAGGGGTTGATGCAAATGGTTATGTGGTCGATCCACTGCTACCGATGGAACCGGGGTCCATGGAGAACGTTGCCTATCCCAAGTGCGCATCTCCACCTCGCCTAGCCGGACGTGCATTGTTCCCCATCCTCACTGTACAAACTAATCCCATCGTTCCCTCTGAAATGGCATGTCCTCCTCGACCAAAACGATCCTCTTTTGTTGTTCGTGGAAAGATGGGTGAAAATATCACCCTCACATGTGATTTTGACGCTTCCTCTGTGGATGAGGTGCTGTGGTATAAGAATGGTAATCCGATTGTCTCCACTTCGCGGGTACGAGTAAGACAGGTTTATCATGGTCAAGTTGCTGTGGAATTATTTCTCTTGGGGATGCAAGATTCTGATGTTGGTACTTACATCTGTCTTCTGAAAAATGACTTTGGAAAGGCGAATACAACCATCACACTGAGTCTTGCTGACCCAAAATGGATGCAGGGAGCGAACGCTGAAGCAGGATTTATTGGTTGGCTGGATCAGTTCAATTCAAACACGGTACTCAAGTACTCTAGCATAGCAGCAGTCGTTATGGTGATCCTCCTCATTACTGTGGGAACAATTCTCTACTGTTTTTGTCGAAGATCGCCCAAAAATGTTGGAAAGGCGATAGCCAACCCACCACATTCGAAGTCGTCCTTCACTGAAATGGCGCCATTGAATGGAATCCACTCGGTGACCACGGACGGAGCTATCAACAGCCGACGGTTACAACCTCCACGCTATTCACCGTCGCATGATGTCCCCTTCACTCAGCATCACCAGCCCTACATCCTCTCGTTTCAAGACAGTCATCCGCTTTACTCCATGGCTGAGCATGGAACTGTGGACGTCGCAGGTAGCTGCCCAGTTCATGGAATGCCTAAGTCTTCTTCCTCTTTCATATCTAGCGAAAAATCCTTCGATTCAGGCAGTCCAAGGTTTAACACTTTGGACAAAGGCATGAATGCTTATGGAGGCTTTACCACAGTTCCGGTACCACAAATCCCTGAAGTGTTATCAACACCGATAACCTCGTCTTCAGTAATGATGGTGGGGGAGCCAGGATCCGAGACCAATGCGCAGGGAGCAGACTATGTGCTCTGTCCCAGGCATGGAAACGTGCTGGCTTCTCTGGGGTCTCCGCAAGGAAATGGAAGCAGAGTGGATTCCCAATTAAGTCCAGTAGTTCGGACTACGAGAACAATCAAACTGAACCCCTTTCCTCCTCCATCAAGGAACTCGACGACGCTCAAAGCAAAGCATGTGGAGTTCGCTGATGCCCCGAATGCGACGACTGGGGGGGAGACGCATCCAGAAATTTTACTAATGACGGCAACAACGGCGGACAACGGTGACAAGTCCTCGGGATTCATCACCACCGTCTAGACGTGGTAAATCACTGTATCGCTTCCGCCTCCTCTTCCATTTCCACCATCTCTGTATAGTTTTGAAGTAAATAATATTTTTTGATTACGCTTGAACGCAACTATAGTTTGCCAATAAAAGTGTAAAATTAAAGACAGTTTGAAAAGAGTTGGCAGGTGGGATGGATCAGGGAGAGAACTTTTCAAGTTAAAAACTAATTCCAGGACATGAAATTTTCTGTAAAATTTTTTAAGGCAGCCTAAAATCGAGGACTGGGAGCTGCTTTTTTAGTTTTTGAGACGATAGCGCGGGACACTATTTTTTTTCTTTTTTAGACCTTTTGGAGATTAAAATTAACTAACTGAGAAGGAGAAAACCTGCAGTGGTCATGCATCCATCTCACTTTTTTGTTTGTTTCAACGGCATACAATTAATGACTTCATTTAAAATTGACCAGAAAGTGTAACTTATCGTGTTTATCTAATGGGTCGGTGAATTCTGATCTTTTCGTCACTAGTATAAGTTGGGTTACGCATTACTTAAATTATTTTTACGTGAAAAAAGGGCCACCGTCCTTCTTTATCTTTTCCGATCATCCGGTCTGAAGCTGTGGTTTTATTCTCACACTGCTTTTCCGCCTTAGGCGGAAGGCTATTCAGCAGAATTTACTTTTGCATCCACCAAAATAATCTGGCCGAACCTCCAACTTTGGGATGACACTGCTTTGACAGCTTGGAGTCTTTGCATGAGTTAAGTGCAGCTTCTTAAGGCTGCGAATTGGCGTACAAAGTTGGCCCGGGGCCCTACGGAGCACGTCTAAGGCTGCGTTGGAAACACAAATAATTGTGAAACCACTAAACTTGTGTTGATACCCTTGTTTGGTACATTAAAGTCATTCTCTTCCACAAAATTGTTTCCCACCAAGAGTGACGCATCCAGCGAGCTTTGGGTTATAGGAAATAAGTCGTTAAGTCAACTTTCATACCACCTTTGTATACATCAGTTTTATTTGCTATTGAGTGAGAATTAGTGAAAGCAGTTGAATGAATGGATGGCGAATCTGATGAGTACCCAATTCTGATCCTACTCTGTTAGATTTACCAACTAGCGGTAAGAATGGTAGCTCACTTGTTTCGACAATCAAATAGCGAAGCTCACTTAAAAATTAGAACTAGTGCCTTTACGGAGGAGTCCAGTATCACGTTCAAAGTTGGTTAAAAGGTAATTACGACGCCGAGATCCGAATTACCAAAGCCCAAACTAATCTGCACCCGTTCCCTAAAATGCTTTCCTTGCAATTAAAACAACACTTGATAAGGGGTTTTTCAAATTATACATATCTAATTGTTTGTTTTTGTGAAAAGCATTTAAAAGGCGTCCAATTTGGCTTATTTTTTGCCAAGTTAACCAACTGACACAACTGTGATTCCTCCTTCACATCCCGGTAGGAGGATTTATCAGACACAATCAACGACTCATTGACCGAGGCGGACGATTCTTTGTGTTCTTCGAGGTGGTGGATCAAAATACACCTACTTTAAGCTAAATGAAACCAGTAAAGCTTCACTAGATACACGCCTTATTAGTCCGACCGAGCACCCACTGCCATCCGCCTTCTAGTGAGTTCATTCACACTTTCTCTCCAATTGCAGCGATCTCTGTAACGCATTTTCAAAGGTCCTATTTTACAAGAATACTGCTTCAATAATCAAATTGTCACGAAAATAATACCAATATACCAATGACTGAATGAATGACAACGACACCTCTTGGTCTTGGCAATCAGAAACACCGTTTTAAATTGATTTTTATGATCATAGTCGCCACGCCAAGTACCGCTGACGAGGTTGATAAATTACGCGAATCGACTCTACTTTTTCAGCAATAAACATTTACATGAAGTATATCTGCAGAACTTTTGATGCGAGAGCCAGGTAGTCGAGATGGTGTCCATCAATTCCCATTCGCCTTTGTCGTATCCAACCCCACCAGCTGACGGCGCTATGACTCGCCATTCGGTGTATTTTTCCGCCCAAGTAAAAGTGATTTATTGAAACGAATGGCTGGTACATGCATGCTGATACTTCGCTATGCATGATTTTTGTGGCCAAGCGACCATCGTCTTAACAACCCAACAATCCGTCCATTAACATCTGAAGATTGAATAATAGTTTTGTTTTTTGTAGGCCCATGAGTTGATCTATTAAAAGTTGTTACCTGCTGTAATAAAAGAGAATGATATTTCGTTTTTATTTCTGGAAGACTGCTTAACAGCAAGATTAGGACTAATGCCTAAGAGGCGGTTTGTCTCGTCGAATGCATATTTAAGTAAAGATAATTAATTTCTTTTTGTGTTTAACCCGCGCATTTTTTTTCTGAGGGGCGAAGCTCTTGGTTAAATTTGTTCCGGCAGGCCAAGCAAATAAGAAAGTGTTTGGTTTGTTTTTTCCACTTCGCGTAGACTATCAGCCATGAAAATAACTTATCAAGCCAAGAGGAGGATTCTTTGCGTCTTTTCAAAAGTTAGTTCAATGTATCTTTCGGTGCAAATTCTTAATACTTCGTTTGACTCTTCGTTTTCGTCTCCGTTCTTCTGCTGGGCGGCATGACCTCCGAGCCGTAGCGGTAGCCTCCTAACCCTTCTGTGCGTCGACAATACGGTATTATGCTCTTCCCTCATCCGGGAAGTCTCGAAGGCTGTAAATTAAAGAATAAATAAAAGATTATGCTTTAGATAAATGTCCTGATAGTCAGAAAGCCCGCTTAACTTTGCAAACACAACCCCGGTAACGACAGTGGTACCCTAAGGCTAATGTTTTTTTGGCTTTGTAACGGAGAGAATAGTGTCCATCTGGCCTCCTGTGATTGGGTATTCTGTTAAAAACCGATTTTCTGATGGATCCTCCAGCCGACGTCCAGTGGGTCGTGCGCAGCATGTCCAAGAAGGGTTTGTAATTAACCATGAGCATGTCAGCTCTCTGTATGCTCATGTGTCGTGTTTTCATGCACCATTCCAAAATTCAACATGCTCCTTGGACCGTTGTCCAAAGTAAGATGGTCGGCTTCCCTCCTCTATCCTCCTCCCTCAGAGGCACGGCATTCTGTACTGATTTTTCAACAAAGACTAACATCTTTCTGCCTTTATTTGTGTCTCTTTCCTTCTTGCACTTTCTGCATAACTACAGGATGCAATTACGCCGCGAGACGGGGCGCAGAGATTGCCTAGTCACTTATCCCAACTTTCCTATGTGCATACAAAATAACTTTACATTTTATTTTGGTTTGATGACTATTTTAGACATTGCGATCCCCGTAAAGTCAGGCTCCTTTGCAGTAAACACGAATCAATTCTTCGCCAAATTCGTAGTCATAACAATGGAAAAAAGCGAAATCACTTTAATCTATTCCAACCACCAAGTCCTTCTTCCTTCACCTCAGCCGAGATTTTCAAAAAGACCGAAGTCATCTCCAATAAGAATATTTACTGTTGTTCCTTCAGTCATTATTGAAGGCGCAAAGTGCCTCAGAAGGAAGACGGCCACCGCAGCCCAGATGTCTGATCGGTTCAAAAATGCACACATACACGGACGAAGAACATCTTACACGTGTTTTTTCGTTGTTTTGAGCACAATCAACCGTCCTAGGGCACAAATTGGTGCAATTAGTTATTCCAATCTCGTGTCAAATGTTCGTGGTTCTGAGATCTAGCCATCGTAACAACTTGTCTCTAGTATATGGCGTATTAATGTACAGAAAGGCTGCGATTATCTACAAGTATAGACGGAACGACAACATCCAAACGGCTTTCGAGCAACGGGGACTTGGGGCAAATACAGTTTTACCGCTGTGCACCGCTTTGAGCTCCAGGCCGAGAAGTCGCCACCGCTACTACTAGTGGCACCGGAAGCAAAACCACGAAAAGTTCACCCTGATAACCAATCAAAATAGCGGCGTCCACCGCTTTTTTTCAATGTAACTATTTAGTGCTTTCGGGAAGTCTTTTATTTCAGCTATGAGACTGTGCGACCATTATGGATATATACACTGAAGAGCTTGTACAAAACCTAGAGACTGCCTGCTATTCTCTCCTGCCATTGAAACGGCTTATTTAGTGTTGATAAGTTTAATGTGCACAATTTGAGCTCCATTTGAATTAAAAGGCCTCGATTAGTTGTTATTTCTGCGAATGAAACCAATTTAGGCGTTCGGAATCTTGGCTGACCTTGAGAGCGGTTCCAAGGTTCTTTTCAAATAACCAGATTGGGAACTCCCTGATATTTAAAAAATCGGTGGAATTTTGGCTCCAAGGCCACCGTAAATAAGAAGTTTAACAAATTTTAAGTCATGTTAATAACGTAAACTTTGAACTTTGCAAGATTTGTTATTTTTGTAGCACGAGGTAAATCTTTCGGCCATGGCCTTTCAAAGGTTGAGAAAAACGTGATTTCCCCAACTTACCCGTTGACGTTGTAAAACCATCGTGAAACAATTTATGAGGAGTCTCTGACAGTTATAAATGCAGCATAAACACAGGAAGGTGTTATTTACGTCTGATTTTAGTGCCAGGGGATTGGAAGGGGAAGATCTTTTTATTTCAGGCGATTAGACGATTCCGCGTTCATGTCACTTATAGTCAATTTACTTTTACAAATATAAGAGAAATTGCATATGTTCACCTTTTCGAGAAATGCCATAATAGAGAAAAAGAGGAAGAGGGATGGAGAGAGGGGGAGAGAAGGAGAGGGTGCTACTCTGTCTTCGCTGCTGCCCGGAATGTGAAACGGTCTGGTAGGCGAATTTAACTGTCAGAATGAGCGGCATTTCTGCCCCAAGGCTTCAGTCATTAAAATGAGCCTTAAGGAAATGCGAGAATCAAACGTCTTCTCCCATTTCGATCCATTAAAATTTGATTCCATAATGCTCTGATCTAGCGTATAAATATTTTCACCGTGAAATGCCAGGGTCTAAAGCATTTTCGGGCATAGTACTGGAAGATTTTGTGCATATGGAGTAAAGGAATTGTAAAAGTCCTTGGGAACTTCTTTGTACATTTTTTGTGATTGCATTAGGCCATCTCTTGAAAGGGTCATTATTACTATCACCTTCGCTTTTGACAACAAAATAAACTAAAAACGTGCCAGCTGGTTCTTCATTTCGAAGAACTAATGCTCCCTATTGGGTGGATTGTAGAAAGAAATTGCAAAAATTCAATCTTCTACGGGGAAAAAAACGCCTGACAATATTTTCTGAAACGTTTACTCTGCCCAGACCGAAAACTGCCAGGTAAATAACTGATATTCCCCTCTAAAAGCAATCTGTGTCCACTCGTTGGTAGATGCAAGGTTAAGATATTTGGTTGAATTCTCGACTGATTGCCACAAGAGGCTTATTAAAACACTTTAATTGTTTGTTTGACTTTTCGATTTGGCTTTGCAGGCACTTAAAGGCTGCGCCTTTGTACTTTTGCTGGGCGGCATGGTCTCCGGGCCATGCCAATAGCCTCACCCCCCTTTCACTCCCAGCCCTTCTCTTCGTCGGCAATGCATATTTTGCCTTAGTGCTGTGCCTTCTTTCGTCCTCAGTAAAGACCCGAGCCGCTACGTTAATGGAAGTGGAAGGCAGACTCGATTCTAAAGGGCAACTACCCCAACTGCTATTCCTAAATCCTAAGCCTTAACGTGATGACAGGACATCTGCTTTGGAGGGAAGAATTTCACGATCCCTAACTGAAGGGTTGATAATGACGTCTAACTTTAACAAATACTCCTGTCCTCAGCTCTTCAGGAATGCTACTAACAACTGAAGTCACACCAGCCTTGACCGTTAACAATCTAGAAAAGTTCCTTAAGTAGCTGTCTACGACACCTGCATGAAGATGTCGATTGAGCGAACTTGTGATGCCTCCCCTCCACCGCTTTGTTAGTTGGATCAAACTCACATAGACGTTTGGCTGGACGGAACTGAAGTGAGAGCAAAGTAACAAAGCGGAACAAATGTAAAACTCTCTCCTCACGAAACTCTCAAACCCCATCCTTGATTACATAACCCTGCTTTTAGGTCAGCGTTCATACGACCGGCAATGCACACGGGAGACGACCAGTACGTTCCCCTTTCCATCAACACAGTTCCCAAAAGGGTCAAAACTCTTAATCAAGAGGAAGTGCCAAAAAGGCTCAGTGGATTTTCAGCGAGACATCCTCTCTGCTGTACGCAAATGCCATGACTGATGAGGTTGTTTGGTAGGTGCCTCCCTTAAAGCACCGCTAACGTTGTGATGGTTGAGCAGGAGGGTTGACTCTGTGGAGCATTGGAGACGAAGGTTTAAAGGAAAATAGGACTCTGCAATGCTCTGATTATCTGTTTGGCTCTTTGCAATGGTTACGTGGGCACTTAAGGCTTCGCGATTGTGCTTTTGTTGGGCGGACCAGCCTTGGGGCCACGCCAGTAGGCCCCCCGCCTTGCTACACGTTAACAATACCAACTCCACCCTAGTATTATGCCTTCTATCGGCTTTATGGAAGTCAAAATGTTCTGGAACTCAATTTATATTGCGCGGTTGAGAAATTATGGCGATAGGGGTTTTTAAAACAAGTTATTTTGAGAATTTCCCATTATTAAACACCCTGAAAAGGTAATCGAAAAACCGACTCCTTTATCTTCCTTTTATTGCCGTCTACAATGTTTTAAATTGGTAGAAGTATGAAGGAACTCAGGGTTGAAAGACAAAATTAAAGCAGTATTATAAACGTTGATTTGGCTGGCCATCAAAGTGAACAAGCTCTTACCAATGTCAGTCTGCAGCTCGCCATTCGGGTACTATTGCCGCTGCCTGGCGGGCTGTGGCCACAATTAAATTTGTGATTAACGGAAGTGGAGTATTTGTTATTCTGCCATTAAACATATCTGCAGACCCCGTTGTTTGTCAGAACATGGTGAATATAACAGCGCATGGGTTTTATCCAGCGCCTTAAAAGTTTTTGTTTGCTCCAGGTACACATCTGTAGTGTTTCAAGGCTTTTCTGACGTTAAAAGAGGGATATTACTTGGGTAGAGTATGTATTGCCGACGTGGAGAAGAGTCGAAGGCCACCGGTATCACCAGGAGACTCAAGTACCCTTGTAACCAAAAAGAACTAAGCGGAGGACTTCTATCTTGCTATTGCCATTTCGGGGACGTTTTTGAACAGCATTCGACATTGTTGCCTCAAGGGCAAATTACCCGCCGTGGTCTCGCTATTTTATTCTTCGAATATGACACTGGGTGCCATTAAATTTCCCTCACTAAGTCATTTTGCCACTCACCAATGAAAAATGTAATTAATCATGCCCCTAGTGTATTCTGCATTCATTTTACTACTTTATGCTCAACAAACTTTTGCAACATGCCACTATGAACACATAAAGGAAGCTTTGATATCGTGCCTACCAGTAGGAATGATATAAATGTTTTTTTTCAAATGGGCTTTGGTTTGAGAACAACGAGTTTTTTATTCCGACCCTAATTCCTTTATTAGTAGACAGCAGTAAGTCCATATCGTGGGTATGTTCATTACTAGTTATCTCAGCGGCGATCTGAAAATACCGCTCTAAGAGAGTCAACAGAGAAGAGCTAAAGAGTTAGGTGTCTAAAATACTCTAATCAGCAATGTTTTTAGGAACTTCTCCCAGGTGACTTGGGTTGGGTGGGAAAGGACAGTCCTACTGAAGGACATAAGATCTCAGCCTCTCTTAGTATTTGGATGTGGGTGGTAACATTGAAATACTGCTATAGTGTTCATGACCAACAAAATGTCACAATTGATACGCTTTCGTTATACACGGTTGTCAGCACTTCAATGGAGTTGGAACAGAGCATTTCAGCGTTCCTTCCATTCGGGTCTTGGAACCGAGGCGGCAGTGGAAAATCGTCCACCACAGTCTTCAAGAGGTATGCTCTGTTCCTTGGATGATAAGCCTCCATAGTTAATGTTTTACTCTCAACCAATTTGTCCTTGAAGTGACCTAATTCAACGTATTTGGGGTGTATGAGATCAAGGGAGAAAATCTGAGAGGAAAACCTATTCGAAGGTAGTACTAAGAGCAGAAAATGTGGCTAGAGTGTTCTCTAACTACTTGGATCCTTATGACGATAGCAGATGCGCAAAAGCGTTTGAGTAGATGAACCAGAGCATCATATCCAGATCAGCCAGAGGGCGAAGATGAGAGCAGCCTGATAAAGATGAGAGCATACGCCCTTGCCGAAACGTGCTTTTGAAGAAAGTGGTAGTAAATAGGCAATAAGCAGCATCCACTTTTTCAGACCGGTATGTCTTTAACGGATGCTAGTGAGGGACTTGATTCATGAAATAGAAAAGATGATATTTCCTTTATTACCGTCACTCATTATCAGACAAACTGATTTTACCAACTTGCGGCATTTGGATGATTGGATTAGTAATATTGAGGCCCGACAAGCGGGCTGAGAAGATATCGCTGCCACCACGCGACCTCAAGGGTTCCACCTAATGTTTCCTTTTATAATACCAAATGTACCCCTGTTTCTTCTTCTCTCACCCTTCCTCCTCCCACTGTCAGCAACACTGCTATCAGTCACGCCACTCGCTAATAAACTGAAACAATAATACCATCCTTCGTCGGTCTTGTGAGCTGCAACAGACGTTTTATCGTGGATAAAATGGCCTTTACGCTGCAAAGGCGCGATGTAGCAACTGATCAAGGCTAATCAAGTTTACTGTGTCGAATTCCCTATTAAGAGCGAAAAGCCATCCAGGAAGGATGAGTGGAATGATTAATTTAGAAATGGAAGTTTTCTGTGGTTTATCAGGCTTTTGATTTTCTAGCACAACAATGTATTTTCTTGATAATCCACTTTCTTGCCATTCAAACTGAATGACGGTAGCAGGTAATCACTTTTGGGACAATGCTATGAATATGTCGTCTGTCACTACTCCAGCAACCTAATAATCCCTAAGAGTTTAATGACTAGTGAGAGTGTGAGGCAAGATCGGACAAAATGAACATTAGTTGCGATTTGATTGGCTGAATTTCATTTAAAAATGATCTAGAATAAAACTCGTCTGTGGTGGTTCGGTGACTCACAGCAGATGATCCACCAAAGAATTTGCACCCTTGTCTCATCCCGGTTGGTGATGAAGAGTTTATGGACCTTTCCAACTTCTTGCAATTTAACCTTCTCAATGATGGCACCGAACCACCAGTGCTACAATTGGCCAACCTTTCTTGTGTGGCGATGGCTTCAACCATGCCTTCAAGGGCAACTCAGGCGTCATTGTTTAGTGTTTGGAAGATAATGATGTTTTCAGGTGGCGCAATGTGTAGTAAAATTTCAAGTCCAGGTAAATTGCTGTTTTCAAGGGCAAAAGTACTGATAACCTATGGTTTCTTTTCTCCAATTAACTTGCCCCATCTTTAATCGTGCCTATCAACTAATGAGCATCCGCCCAAATGCCATCCCAGAACTCCCAAGTAGATGGCTCCTTTAAGAGGCTAAAGTGACCCGCCAGAGCGGAAATCCGTAAATCATCGATCAACGTACTGCGCGCTGATTGGCCGGCCACACCCTCGCCATCAACTCTGTTGGTATTCTGAAGCAAAGTTTACATTTAAAGCAACCTGATTTTTTCTTGTTGTTGTCCCCAAATTCATATTATGGACTCCAAAAGCTCCTTTTAAGATGGATCAATCGTAATAGTAAGGGGGTATCTTCGAAATATAGCCAGAAATTTATAAACTCGTATCTGTGCATTAAGAAGGATCTCGTACCTAGCCTAATCATGAGGTTTACGTACTGGAACATGAACTTTTTCGGTAAAACAATTAAAAATACCTCCGTCTGCTTTGAGACTCATTATTTTTGGATGTGTACGTGAAATCGGGAATTTCAAGTTCGCCAGAGAGAGGAAGTAAATCCATACTGCAGAAACTGCTATTACTTTTGGCACTTAACTTATGTCTGTAACGTAGCCACTTGACTTGTGGTCCTCTCCTTGATATACGATACCTTGATTAGTAAACAGTGGAGAATTAGAGTTGATGCTAGCCTATGCCACTTTTTTCGCCTAAAGCGACGGCCACCCATCCACATGGCGCAAGCGTGCAAACCCTAGTCCATAAGCTGAGCCCACCGAGAGCCATGCATATCAATTAAAATGAATCCAACCTCTTGACACCTGTCTGATATCACTCAAATCACCCTTCCTTTTCTCACCTCCTCTCCACTTGGATTTACAAGCAAGACTGGTATCCACACTTTCAGACGAAGTTTTTCTCTCTCCCGTTGTTCATGAACGACTTGCACAGGCTTTCTTCCCTAAGAAATCACGTTTCAAAACTTTGAAGTAGTACTTGATCCCCTCTCCTGATGGAGAGGTCGGAAAGTAACTATCACGTTGGCCGTAGGTAAGCCAATGGCGGCAAAGCCAACGAAAGGATAAATGACTAATATTTACCAGTTAATTAGGCGAATGAACGCACATAACCCTGTGTCGATAAGTTCTCTTTCCCATTTTATTTTACAGCTCATAATCGAGTTTCGACCATTTAGTGAAGCAATGCGGAATCCTGTGAATGGAAGGCATTTCGAAGGTCCCGTAAATATTAAATCCACAAAAGTTGTGGGCCTTTCCACGGCGATGCATGGATGCCAAAGGTGATGACCCTGCGCCTAACCATAGTACCTCCTACCTAGTCACGCTTTGAGACACTTTTATGCGACTTCCTCTAATGCCAGTATACTTTAATAGGTCGCTAAAAGTCATTTGACCGTGGTATAAAATGCCAGTAATTTTGTCGAGTAAAGCCTATTAGTGCGTGTCCTTAAAGGGCGCGTGGTGGGGTTGAAGCGTAAACAATCGGATGTGGGCTTTTAAGGCGACGACAGAAAACGGCTCCGTCCCCTAAGCAAATGAGTCAAGGCCATTTGTGGGAAACCATCCTAGCGCATTACTCATTCACCCGGAGATGAACGCAAAACCTTTGATTTTAAACATTAGATCACAGTCTCATTAAACCCCTGTTGTGTTATCTAGGCGCCAGCCTAGCGCACTCGGAGTCAGAACAGTGGATTTCTATCTTTCACAGCCCAATGAATTTTGAAAAGTGGTTTGTGTAGATAAGTATAGGTGAGAGCCAAACCGAACGATTAATGGAAAGCTAAATTTGCATGCCTTAGCAATTCAAGGATTCCACAATTTGCCTATTGGTTATTGGCTACCCCAGCACAAATGTTTTTAAGTGAGCTGTCAAAAAGCACCATTATCATATTTTGCTATTCGCATACCAAATTAGTTCTCTTATATAGTTTCCTCTCTTGGACCATTAGCTTACAAACTTGGGAAAAAATAACGATCTGAGTTTGTTCCTCAAAATCGGTGATACGTTGATAGTCAGACTACCCACATCAGGATAAATCAAAGCATAAAATGCTAAGGAAACAAAAGTTAACGTTTCGAAATCTCTCTGTCCCCATGAACTGAGTTCATGGTTGACTTTAGTGGTGTCACTTCAAGTAAGTTTCGGTAGCAACAGTGTCATCGCAGGAAATTAAGCAAAGATAGAGGCGAGAGGGCCATTAAACTTTAAAGTGCTTGATTTACAAAATCCTTTACATTGCTCAATGGTTACTTACCTAGATGGCTCTCAGGCCTCCTTATTCATTGGTGATGGTATAAAGAATCCGTTTACCCAAACAGTGGCACAAAGACCGAAACGCAGCCTTATGCTAGAGGTATGGCGATCATCTCATACAGCGTAGGCTGCCATCCTTTGTTCATAATAAAGCTACCACCAAAGTTGTGCAATCACTTTTTAACCCTTCATTCACCTCAACCATGACAAGTCTGCAGCACGTGTTCTTTATCACTAGTCGCATTAAATCGTGTTTGGCAAACAGATTGGCTTAGTTTGACACAATAAAGTGGAGTTGGGATTGTTCTAGTCTTGGGAGTGTTGCATTCTCAAGCTTTTATGAAATGCAAATTGAGTAGAACATTGCAGCACCTGGACCGGGGTGGTGGGGTCTCAGCCGAGGAAATTTGGTCGTGAGCGCGTTAATTATTGACAGGTTCTTCCCATACCAGGGAGGTAAACGTCAAGTATGTCACTTCTGCTACTTTCGTTACAAACCAAAGATCCGGTGATTTGTTTTGAAGAGAAAACAGAATCTAAGCTTAATTAGAGCTAGAGTGGGCTTGTCGCATTTGTCCTCGGAATCGTTTCCAGTTAAAGTGACCAACTATGAGATGTATTTTTTTAAAAAATAATGAGGAGAAGAAGGATGAAAACCTGATTATTATCTTAGTTGACCTTGCTGAGATCATCAATGAATGCCATAGCCAACTCTAGGCTGGCACTGCATATTAAGAGCCTCAGTCAGGTGGAGGCAAAAGTCCACTTCAAGAAGGTGTTCAGTGGCAATTTTAAAACTTACCCAAAGTGGACATGTATTCTTACAGGCCACCTTTACCTCCAAGGGTACTTAAATCTACTCACTCACTTTTATTCAAAAACAAACATTAAGAAAGATTAAAACGGAGAAGGCGATAAAGAAGGAGAAGGATGAGTAAAAACCTCAAAGATCTGTGGCATTGAAATCCACCCTCCACATTATGAAACCCTATAATATGTGGACGCCACCTTAGTGCGACCAGAGTTAAGTCTATCATTTTACCAATTTTTTTTGCTAAAACCAATAAGTGGAGTAATTTTACTACAAACCGATTAATTCGATCAAATTGGACGCCAAAGTCTGTGGTTAGAAATTGATGCGCATTGTAAATCAACAACAATAGTCTAGCGACGAGAGATCGAGGTATTCACTGGATAAAAACATGAAATCACAGAGGCTGTGCTAGATGGCTCTATAGAACAGGAAAACTGATAATCAGAATAAGTAAGACGTGGATATCTTCTAAGTTCGCCTTGAGACAAGTGTGCATTTTTCCCAACTTCTGCTCCATACTTACTTGAATCCGCCAACTCAACGGCCAATCTTGAAATGACGTAAGTATCATTTAGTGTCAACTACTCAAAGACATGACAGGCAGGAAGGGTTGAAAATCTGACTTTTGTAGGGGTTAGCCTCATCAAAAAGTAATAATTAGCTCTAGAGGCTTCTAATAAGGGATGGTGACGGGGGCAAACGTCGTTCAAAAGTCACCTATTTACAAAGCAACAGGTATACGTCTAGCTCTAGCTCCTTTCTGGGGTACTTTTCTCAGCACTACCACCAACAGCCTCTCGATAGGAGGGTGGATCGGAGAGAGTGTCATAATCCGGCAAGTAGGGTACCTCACTTGGCAGCATAAATCCCTCCGGAGGTTGAATATTTTGCTGCCTCGGTGGCAATTCCTGCGGAGCTAGCATAAACGCAGAGCTCTGCCTGTTCAAATCCTCAGCATCCAGCCCGTACTTGACGAGGACAAAAATCATGGAGTAGACTGAACACATGAGTATCGCCAGACACACCCAATAGGAAGGCAGATGACGTTCCTCTCGAGTCTTCATGGAGGTGAGAGCAGCTATGATGCAAGCGAGGATGGTGAAGGCGTTGACACCGATGAGGAGTACCAAGGTCCACTGGCTGGTGAATGCTGCTACACTAAAGACTGAGAAGCCCGAAAGAAACGCGAGAGCTCCATTCCAATAGCCGAGGGAGTAGGGCGTCGGGGTGGATACTTCAAAGGCAAAGAGGAGGGAGGCAAGACCAAAAAAGATTAGCCCTACGAAGATGTAATGAAGACGGCTGGTGAGATTCTTAGATTGATTTGGGGCATCCATGCTACTGCTGTTGGTGCAGCTTGTGCGAAAGGTAGTGAGGAAGAAGTCGCTGAGCGGCAGGCAACAGAGAGGCGTCCTCATCACATGAACGTCGGCAGCGTGATTAACCAGTACCACAACTACCGCCGTCACCGACTGTGGGTGCTAGTGTTGAGCCCGCGTGAACTTTAAGTTGAGGATTGTGTGGGTGATTGTGCTTTGTGTAATCGAGGTATTGATACTGATAGGGCACTAACCTGCCGTTCTTGAAAGTGTGTTGTCAAAAAACCCTCGCTAGGTATGAAATGCCCAAATCAACGAAAGATTGCCATGCTTGAGAGCTTGAAAGTAGTGAAATTGACCACTTGACGATTGGTAACTTTGATTTTGTTGTCTAACAGGTCTGCTATATTTCACAAATGTCTATGCAAAAAAAACGGCTGCCATAGCACCAAATCTAGCACCTTAGTTGTGATCATAGGTCAACCAACAGCGATAAAGCTCGTCACTGAAATCACGATTTATTCACTCATTTCTGTGAATCTAATTTATCAAAATTGTCGTGTAGACCACTGCGTCTTCATACGTCGTCTTTATGTGCTCGGAGCATAGAAGGCTGCATTCACCAAGACGCAAATAGGTGGATCTGAGGAGCTAAGTAATCCTAATGTAAATTATTAAGATGGCTCTACTGTCTCACCCAAGTGACTATTTATCCCGATTAAGGCATCACTTTGATGGTCAACGAATTACTAAATGCCAAATAACTAGTGCTACCGAAGAAGCCTTTGAAAGTGACTCAGTTTTAAATTAGAGGCGCCTCTTTCTTCTTGCCAAATCAGATAGTAAAGTGCTTAATCTCCGCCTTACTAATTGACGGTAAATCCTTTAAATAGGCTAGTAGTAGTAGGCAGCTTGAAAAAAGCTGCCTTCAATTTATACAAAGGAGAGGAATCCCCTATCCGGTGCAGAGAAAACATTTCGTTTGAGCCTCCTGAACGCGCATATTCTGGTTGAAGACCCATTCCCTGTTGGCAAAAGTCGGCAGATCAGGCATTCGGTATGGTTGCTTTTCAACAATACTCAGCAAGACATATTTCCATCTCCAGTGCGGAGGAAATGTTCTGTTATTTACTGGTGAATACGAATTCTAACATGATGACACGCACATAGCCAAGTAGACAAGTGGGGGGGGGGTAGACTTATCCTCTTCCCCTCCCAATGTCACAGCACCCTGAGGGGAAGAGGCGGGGCGGCATGTGAGATTTAGAGTGTCGGAGGATTACGTCCACCCTCGTTGGAGGAGAACAGCACTTTTAAGGCTTCTGTGTGTCTCCACCCTGCATGCAAACATTATTTATGCTGTCGATGGTGGCCTGACACCGGCCACTTTTGTTCCCATTCAATCCGTTCAACTTGGTGAGAGTAAAACCAGAATGAGTGGGTCACTTTTAACAGAAGGAATTGGGAAATTTGATTGTTTTATGTCTTAGTGACATCGCCTTTCCTTCAGGCCCTCCCTAACCCTCATCTTGCAACCCAACTCGAGTTTTAGTTTCTTATGCCTTGTGAAAAAGAGGCATACTGCAGAATGTAACACCAAACTCCAACTGGAACGTAAGACGTAGTTACAAAAATTCCACTGCATAGGAACCGTATAGGCTTGTTTTATGCAACCAAACACACTAAAGGTTGTGGTTTATCAAGCATAAAACTCGTCTTGCAAGTCGTTTGTTCTCCTTAAACATTACCAATTAAGAAGCCGAAAGCAAAAAGCACTTACTCCTATTTTTTAGTCCGGTAAAGTGCCTTTTTTAACATATAAATCGACTTATTTATTTAGGCACAAATTTCTTTCAAACGCATCACGTTTGACAAGTTCATCAGCCTTTTTATTGACACCTTGATAATGAACTGCCCTAAAGACGAAAGATGTCATAACACTCGGGTCAAATATGTGTATTTGACCTACGGAAGGACTGGAGGACTACAGGCATAGCGCGGACACGAGCTCTTCAGTGGCCTAGTTTCCAAAGCCGAGGGTGGTACAGCATCGGTTGCACCGACTTTCAGCCGATTAGTCGAATGGATATGCATCACCGCTGGAGACTCGTGCACTGGAGGAGGGACACGGCTACATGTAATTAATGAATGAAACTGAGTTGCATCTGACGGTGCTTTTACCTAACTTCAAATGTAAAGTTGAGCGGGGGTAGCGTCATTTCGATCATCCATTCGCCCACTAATACTAATTAAGTTGCCTCATCCGTAAAGTATCCACTTGAATAAATTAAATACGGGGAACGCAAAATCATGGTAACAACGACTATGGAATGCCCGAATTAAACCCAACTTTTTTGGCCAATTGTAGAATTAAGTAAAAAACTGACTATTTACCTAGCCTTATAAGGCGATTAAAGCGTGTCATCGAGAGACCGTACAAATCGAAAGTGATGTGATGTAATTACCATCTTAACCTGACTAGCAGAACGGATCTCAACACACTTTACATTGACTTCGTTTGTGTTTATGTCCGAGGGTTAAGGTATCAACAAAGTGTTTAACTCTCGGTATTGGTAAAGGACCACGTTGGGTGCTGGCCATTGTATGTGACCCGGATGGGCTGGTCTCCAGGCCATGCCAGCAGCCTTGTGCCCCACTGCACGACGAATACATACATTCTGTCCGAGTTTTGTGTCTTCCTCTGTCTTTGGAGAAGTCTTGGGGCGCTACAAGGTGTGAACCGAACCTATGAGCAATAGGTCCAATGCAACTGCCGGACAAAGGCGCAAACGTACACGCCTTAAATGAGTTTAACATCAGTCAGTTTCAAGCAGTCAAATAAAAGCAAGCACACCAATTGCTTTCTAGCGTCTATTTCCTAATAGACATTTTTAGGTTAACCAGATTTCACTATGGAAATTGTGGTGGCTCATTTTAGAAACAATATTTCTTCAGATAAGAAACGTATATTTCAGACCAAAACTCATTCTTCCGAAATGATCTATTTACAGGCGTGTAAGCATAGATCAATAAACTTATGTGAAAACGCTTAGAGCGAGAACACACGTAAACAAGCCAGCTGCTATCCCTTTCAAAGCTATTTGTAGTTGCTAGAGGATCACGGACTTGACCTTCAACCACAAGAATATTTGTGCGTTTATCATGTATTATGCTAAAGGAAGAAATTTGGCAAGACTGTAGCTGTAATACTTTGTTTGTTCGAACTGCCGGTTTCGGCCACTTGGGTGGCCATATTGTTCTAGCCGGTTGGCCAATCTCCGGGCCGTACCAACGGCTCACAAGCCCTCTGATTCCAGAACATATATTCTACCCTGGTACTATGCCTTCTTTTACCTTAAGGGAAGTCTCGGGGCACTACAGTAACCATGCTTGTAATGTGTTTCAAAGCAGCCAGTCTAATTCCCGTTTGGCTGCTAAAACATCCAAATTTTTCGCCAAATTCGCAAGAATTAAAAAATCTTATCAGTGCTTCAGCAGTTAAATTAACTAAAATTGTTGTCCGACAGTAATATCTTTTCGAAAACCAAGTCCCTATTAATACATATTTCGGTACTTTAAAGTACCCCAAACATCAAGGCAAGCATGTTTTTTATTTCGGAGGCATTTAAGGTTGAATTAATATAGGGTTGTAAAGTGGTTTAAAACTGTCAATGGTAAATACGTGAAATTTGTTTATTCATGATGATGACGACGGACCTTCCTTGAGTACCTTCTTAACCGGCGGGTGCAGCCGGTCTTTCGGGGAATGAGCGGTGCGTCTGTTTGTTTGCTAAAGTCTGTTCCGATTTTACAACACCTGGATATATTTTACAATGAGATTTACTGGTTTAGTCTTGTATGTCTCTTTCTGAGTGGAATTTTATGCCGTTATTCACTTTAGCTTTACAAACGATTGAAGTTTCATGAGTATCACGGTTAAATGAGCTATTTTAGCTAGCCTAGCACTGATATTTCATAATTTTGTTTTTATTGTACCACTTTGTATGAAGATCCGGATACTTACTCTACTGATTTTCAGATCGGTCGCCAATACTTGACTATGGAGGTCGTCTATTTGGGACATCTGAGTATGCTCACTTGGCTGTAATTTTGAAACGCTCCCTTTGTATGCACAACGTTGCCATTGGAAAGTAGAGTCAATTTCTCGTTAACCATCGTTTATTCATTGTAGTACAAGTATGGACTCATACGCCTTTATGCTAATATGTGTAAATGTTTGTAGCAAAGCCACTCGCTTTTTGTACACCAAAATTAGCACTTTTCCAGCCTTTAAGGAAGTAAACTCGTGCTAAATTCCATATCTCTTCCATAAATATGGTACTACCTGTAGACGATCCTCTTTTAAGTTTTATTATTTACACTAAACGCTATTCCTGTCACCCCACATCCCAGCGTGAATGTGGCGGCCTCTGCCATCGAGGGGCTTCCTGACGAACAACGCACATCACCCGTCCGAAGGACATTTCTTCTTGTTATCTTCTTCGAGTTGGTGCTCAGCTTGGTCCTATGGTTGGTCTACGTTCGGGTACGCCTATGTAGTGCAGCTTTCCCCCTACTTTAAGTGCTTTTAGTCTCCATAATCTTGGTGAAAAGTTCTTAAATTTTAATTGTATTCCATGTTGACAAAGAAGACTAGCAATGCTTTCTGCTTATAACACTATCATCTGTCACTCTTATCCTTGTTGTCACCTTATGTGGTCTACTCTTGTGTTTTATGATGACTGGTTCCATCGAATTGTTTCATAGATTAATTGCATTCAAAACACTAATCTGGATGTGAAGTACCCTCGTCTTTGTTTTTTTGGCAGCGATTTGTTGGAAAAGTGAAAAGTTTGGGGCGTGGTGGTAGATTTTCCCCTGAGGCCATAGCGAATATCTCGGTTCAAGTGTTCCGTGAAATCGTTCGACCTACCCTGAGGTGCATCTTCAGAGGCTATTTAATCTAGAATAAGAGCGACCATATGGTCGAAAATTGCTTAAGTCATGTATTTTTAAGCCTTGAGGTCTTCCTGTTCATGTAATTTAGGTTAAGCACTGTGACTGAAACCATCTCTATGCTCGATTTGCGGATTCCGAAATTACGGTAATACTATTAAGACATCACTTGGATACTTATAGAATCACACGACCTTGGTTATTTGTTTATAAGGCCTAGTTTATTCAGCCTATTTTGGAATGATCCAAATTGTGTGACTCTGACCTTCCTTGCGCGACCAATGGACTGCATTGTAAGTGATCGTTTTGTGTTAACATAATCAGTGCAATCCCTTGACACATGCGCATCGTTGGTAAAAACAAATGTCCGAATCCTGGATAACGCTTGCCTAACTCTTCCTTCTAGACCCTCGGCAACTTTGTCGACCAGATTAAGGATCAAGTTGTCAACATGCGATTTAACACTACACTCTTCGATGTCCAGGTATGTTTGTCGAATTAAATAATTTCTCTGCACATTTCCGTGAATAGATTCGTGGTTAATTTGTAGACGTGAATCGCAAAAAAACTGTCGTAAGTGATGAAATTGCCCTGTAATTTATCCCACCGAGCGACTGATAACTACATCAATTCGTACCACTTTGCCTTCGCAAATGCGGGTTTCAGTCTCTCATTTTTACTGAAAATGAATGCAGTCATTACTGCTACGTTGCAAAACATTGCCAACTAGGTCCACTAAAATCGTTGAAACTGCGCATCTTTGCTTGCATTAAAAATGACTTATGTCATGGGCATTGGCATGAGAAACGCATAATCCAAATTACTCTATACTTCTCGAAGTTCTTACTGCCTAAATACGAATTTCATTAAAAAAATTATGTTTTTCATTTCACACCGCCTGATTTCGCGCGATTTGAGTTTTCAGCAAGTGTATTGGTAGTGCAGTCAATAAAATAGCGTGTGCTTTTACAAACATAACTTTGTTTACCGATTTGGGTAGCTTTCGATTTGCTGGTTCTAGGCTTTTGCCGTGCGAATTTGCTTTTTTTATCGGGATTGCCCAATTCACTAGTCATTGATGTTCGCGATTCCCGATAAATGCGAGATGCTCATGGCACATGACAGCTTTCAGGTTCAAAGGAAGCAATTTTCATTAAATGGAGACAACGTATCGTTTTCGTAGCTACATTTCTGCGCCTATCTCAACATTTGGTTAACGACATAGTGCTTTCTCAGTGCGTCTGAACTGTCTTAACGTTTCGGACTTGTAAGGGTTCGTTTTCGTTAGTGTTTGTGCTGTGTTCGTAGTTAACACAACGATGTGCTTC
This sequence comes from Taenia solium, assembly GCA_001870725.1. Lineage (NCBI taxonomy): Eukaryota > Metazoa > Platyhelminthes > Cestoda > Cyclophyllidea > Taeniidae > Taenia > Taenia solium. Next base: position 37,180 of record MIEF01011400.1, on the reverse strand, counting down.
TTGTGTATTAGCAATATTTCTCAGTTTAGCGCCGATATGACTGATCAATGTGTTGTGGGTTGAGAACAAAGGCACCATTGCCGTCATCGTCACTGAACCACAGGCGAATGCTCGGTCGTTTGGAAAGCTCGCACCATTAAGTTTAAATGCCTTCTTGTGGAGTGGCTGAGAGTTTTATCGCTTTGTTATACCGTGCAGATCTTTTGCACTTGTAGAGATAATGTGGGTGATAAGGGCCCCTCGTTCATCAGGAGCTTCATCATTATAATTTCATGAACGCGCAGTCAATAACTGTTGCCTGACGTCTTGATCAAGGGTATCTAGTCTACGACACATGCGTCGGCTAACTCTAGTGGGCACACTTGCGCATAATACTGCTACGGTGGCAAGCTTGCAGTCTAATACACTAGTTGATTCTTCCTCTCTTCTAGATTGTAGCTGTCAGCCGCTTCATTTTTCTTGAATTGGCGTACGGGGCGTATATGACCTGCCGTCGATGGCCCTCTGCCGTGAGTTGCTTTTCGCACCGTTAATTGACTCTTTAGTGCAGCCGAAATTCTTTGGTGCATTAAAATATTGAGGTAATCTTACCATTCACTGCTATATCTAAGTGCAAGATATGGAAACGATTTGACCAAGCCAGCGACAGGAACTTGCTTATTCCCGCTGGTAGCGGAATTACGAAAAAGCTTTTCACTTTGTCGTGGGTACTAATCGAATTCAATAAGTATCCCGTTCGATGTTCAGAAGACCTATTAGTTATTGAACGACTCCTAGTACGGACCGTGTAGGTGTTTCCAGGATTGCTTTTTGTGTTCAGGGTTTCCGACCCTTCATAAAAGGCTTAGTCTCACTTGCTTACTCATCCTCATCCCCTCTAATACATTAAAATACCAGACCTCACAATAACGTATTTTTTGAAATTTCACCACCACTATCAGGTCTATTTTGGTGAACTAGTCATTTCTGCACTCTTGTCCAGCCATCTTTTTAACCGATGGCGAAATCTATGAGTAGTTCTGAGGTATCACCTTTAATGCGTTCTAAGCCAGCGTCACATGTGAGCAATGTTCCGACCTTCTTGCTTGAGTTCGGTATCTCAAATACATGACGTGTGTTTCTTATCAGTTTATGACAATTATTTGAAATAGATGCAAGATGTTCTTGGTATTAAACGACAGTTTAACTAATCGGTTTGGTAGTAAATGTTTTTGCGTCATATCCAACGTGGGTTCCATTAGGAACGTTTTGAAATTGGACAATTTTGCACCTATTCTGAATGGAAGCTTGATCATTTTACTCTATACGAGACCAATAAAACATCTGAACTGTGGTAGTCAATTTTTTCTCTGAGGGCTTGATACCAAAATTGTTGGGTCTTGCGCTTTTAGGTATCCACAGCCGCTACGACAGCGTACATGTTTGCGAAGTGCGCAATGTTTGCGGTGAGTAGTTATTCATATGTTTGAAATCTTGGTCTTCTTATGTCATTTGGGGTTTCTTTACGAAAATGTGCAATTTCTCATTTAGATGTTTTCCATCCTTAACTTGTTTTAATCCTGAAGCATTCCTTAACGGTCTCCAGCTCTCATCCCAACACGATAGCATTGGTTTGTGCTATACGATTCTCATTTTGCCCATCGTTATGGTCTGGCTGCTCACCCTTTTTCTGGAATGTCGTGTTCTCCCCCGAGAGAGGATGGCTAAACGAAGTAAGTGCCCCTTGTGCCTCTCGTCACGTTGATCCTACTTTGTGAGAATCTCTTTTTCCATGACGCACACTCGCACATTCCTAGAACGTAGTCGGCTGCCGGAGTAGGGGGTGGAATATGTGGAAATGTATTTGAAGGCCTTTGCGTTTCCTTTTTTTCACTCAGTAGGGTAGCATATAATAGTTTGAAGCTGTAACACATGATGCGTTTCGTGGTGGTCGCAACTAATGAGGATGGAAATTTGCTGATTTAAAAATTTAGGTCTTTGGAGCCAAATGGAGCGGGGAATTTCCTTATTTTCCTCGCCCGCTTTTTCTTTTAAAACAAAATTCCATCAATCTGTTTGAAGTGGTAGTTTTTGCCACCAAGCTTTCTGCAATTGCTGTACAGCAACTTACGGGGTTTGCAAGACAAGCTCCAGTCACACCCATCAGGTTTAACCGTCAGATTATTCTATGAGTGTCCAAAGCAAGATCGAAATGCCAGCGAGTGTAGTAAGGAGTACTGTGTTGGTAAACTGAAGCATACCTATACCTTGTAGCATATGTAAGCAAGCCCACTCATTTCAAAAGAACAACTTAAAGCCGTCTCAGCAAAACGTTACCACGAATCGCGCGAATTTTGGCATTATTCAAGTTGTTTTAAGTCTGGAGGAATTCCATCCATCAAGATGCGGAAGATTGGTAGCATAGGGATGACATTGATAATGCTTCATACCACACCGTCGGCGAAGCCAATTCTCCAGAGGTTTAAAGGGTTTGTAGTTGAAATAAACCTCTTTCTGTGACACTAGTTGTCAACTCGTACCAGCGGATGAACCCAGACTACCTCTCTGCCATCGAAGCGCAGTCGGCTCAGTTTGCCTCCATTCGTCAATGGGCTGCCAGAGCAGCCACCTCACGTGGCGTTGGCAGTATCTACGAATCTCCTGAGGGTAGGAGCTTAACCATTTTTGCTAAAACCATTGAGGTGCGAGAGCTCAAAAGGCACTGGGAATCGTACCCTTCACTGTCGCTGGTGATTGAGTCGGCGCTTCTGTTAACTAATGTAGTTTACTTCCTTAATAGTGAACCAAGCAAAACCGCCAATCTTTTCTGGAAACAGAACTTTTATCTTGGTGTATAGGGATAATACTCTGCTATGATGGAAAATTACCAGAAATTGCTCAGGTAAACACAAGGCCTGCATTTATTCGGTGTCACCGGCAGTTCAGTGGTCTTATTGTGACTCAGCGTGAGTGGAAAGCTATCAGTTGTGTGGGCCAACATGCGATCAGCAGTTGCTCCATTCCGCCAACGCCTTAATGATTATCAAGAGTTCCTTTGACTTGGAACCGACAATCCATGTGATTAAAAGAAACCAATAACTACCTTAAATGGGTATATTCCAAATTTACCCCGAAAAATAAGTAATTCGTGAGTTGGAAGCAAAGCCTTATTTGTAAAATAAATATTAGGAATAGCTTTATTAAACACGGACAATGAGTTAGTTTCGTTAATCTCTGGCTTGTTTGCAGGGCTTAGTAATTTCTCTGAGACGTGGAGCCTTGATCTTGATGATGGTATTTCGCCTTTATCAAATTTGCCCCAATTCATTTGAAAGTGGTTTTTATCAGAAAAAACGCTTATAAGTCCAGCCGTTTTAAATACCTGCCAGGACTGAAGAAAGGGAGGAATTGATGGCATAGGCTGAGTCATGGACATCGCAAAATTAACTAAAGCAGATCAAGTCTTGCCGCAGCACTCTGGAGCTGTTCTCTCATAACAACCTGTCCACATTTTGCCACCATGATACGAATGCTCTATTTAAAAACAAAAACGTGGGAAGCTTACGGTGATTACTGCGGTTGCTATGGCGCATGAGGATACCACTTAGGGTAGGAATAGGAAATCCGTACAAGGAAGTCTAATGAACTGCCAGTCGAGAACCGTCCGTTAAAATTATCACTAGAATGGATAAAATTGCATTAGTTTTTGCCTCGATGATGTCAGAAACAAGTTTGGCGTTGGGTAGAGCTGAGAGTCCAAAAGGACTTTTGGAACTTTCCCCCTTTTGACTCTCCCAGCATTTGCAAAAGCTTTCAAGAAACACCACTTTCTTTTGTTTACGTAACGAAAACGCGAGGAACGTTAATGACATTTTCACCAACTGAAGCCTGAGCAAATTCGGTACTTTTTTTCTTGTAGGTTCTCTAATTAATGACGCGGGATCCTTGCTTTGTGTCTCGAAATACAACTCCGGAGCCTCCAACGATCCATCCGTGGATGTGAGTTTGTAATCTGTCTATTGGACAAAGTTCGCTGCCGGCGCCACGCGAGAATTAGATAATGTAGGTCATTGAAACCTTTAAATTTCCAATAAAGGATCACAGCTATGCCTAAATTCCTTCCTCGAGTTTAAGCAGCGCAGAATAACCTCGGGGACAGCACCACTCGAGTTTATTATGAACGAAATGATGGCTTTTTGTCGTGGGCATTCTAAGGCCGTGTTGGCTACCAAAAACTGGTCGTGTGAGTTACTGAGACAAATTCGACTGTTAATTCTCGGTTTGTGGTACCTCATTACATCGGCCATTATCAATAGCAACGGATGATCAAATGGAGCGGTCTGATGCTTCTTTTGCTGCCTCATTGCAATAGAAAGTTGGGTTTTGTCATCACTCCTCTTTTTAGGTAGCAGCTCTGTTGACCCTGGCGGAGAGCTTGCGTCAAAGTGCCTGGAATGTCTTTGAAGACGCGGCGTGGAATGAAGTCGCTTCATCCCCCTCCATCAAATCTGGATCTTCCGTCACCTCCGCCAACCTCTACGGCTTTAGTCAGAGGGTCTTCCGCTTGGACGTGAGTCGTAAGAATGCCTTAGCAACGGCCTTAAAGCATTTGCCTCGTTACTTGATGTTTTCACAGCCTAAATTATGTTCGATAAAATCATGATTCCTGAGCTATAAGAAGGGTTTCATTCCAATAATTGATATAAAAACAACATTTAAATCAAGCCCCTAGATTTTTATGACTAAATACTTGGAATACTGATGTTACAAATGATTAATTGGATACTTATTACCAAGTAGTAATGGTTTTATGCAATGGTGGTTTCAGTCGAAAATGCTTGAAGGGTTTTTGTTCTGATGACACAAACAAGTTACTTCTCAAGTGGAAAAAGGGTTAGAAAATTAAACGACCGAATCAAGTAAACTTTAAGCCTGTGTTATTTGCTTGTTCGCAAACGATTTGGACACATTCAATTGTTGAGAATTTCGTGTCCTGCTTTTTTCCCAAAGGCAATGCTTCATGCACGCGTCAAGACCATTTTTAACGACCTCGTTCATGGATTCGAGTTTTCGCCGCTCTGGAACTCGACAATCGATTCAGCGAGAGTACGTGCTTAGAGTCTCTTTCACCCTTTCCCTTTTTGACATTTTGCACCTCAAATTACCCATCTCACCTATTCAGTGTCTGCAAAAGTTTCCCCATGAGGATCTGGACATTGTCCACTTTGTGACCAAGGAAGCTCTAGGCGGCCTCATAAAGCCGAGGTGCGTGTCTTCCTTCCTCCTCTCTTATCTTTCACAAATTTTCATCCATTCGAAGCATTCTGGCAGTCAGATTTGATCAGTAGAATTGTTAAATTTCCTGAAGCATCACGGTTGGAAGTCGGTATCATTTCTCACAATCTAGCCAATTTATCTACATTTCAAAAGTTTGTCCATCAGATTATTTCCCTCGTTGCAAAATCAGTGTTTTACAGATAGCCCAAAATAAGGCAAAAACATTCAATGTCGCATGAAAACAGCAAATAACCTGATATGCAGCAGTCGATTTTCCTTTAAAACAAGCATTGAAGGTGCTTATTAGCTTCCTGTAGAAGAAGGTAACAGACTTGACTACAACACTCCTTCTGCCATGCGTATTCACAAATTTATCCGTCTACGACAGAAAATTTCTTCAATGACGTTTGGATTTGGTGTCCGGTATCAAACTTTTGTTGTTCTGGATCGGATTTGCTAACTGCTGTCGATAGTTTGATTTCTGACATCTGCTAAAATATACGTGCCTAGGAAGAGGCTCCAACATACAGGAGAACCAGCGGACTTGCAAACTCTCCGGGCTGTGTAATATCCGATGTTGATCAGGCATCACTGCTAGGTCAGCCGGACTCTTGGTCCTCTGCGACCCCAAATGGACACCAAAAGAAGGGCTCCGGCTCACGAGGCTTGGCCGTGCCAATTCGGAGTACAGAGAACAGCAGAAATCCTTTTTTGAATAGCCTTGATTCGAAGTCGAGTATCAGCACATGGAGTGCATCGTCATTGAAATTTGGCCAATTAGAGACAAGCAGACGAGAGCACCATGCCCGAGTTTTTTCATACAAGGTGGACCTGGTGCGATAGGGTGGTCTTTGAATTTTTTAGAGGTGCGAATAGTCGACAATTGAAGGTAGAACTGGTTCTAGAACAGTAAACAGATTTATCAATATCATCATGTTATGAAACAAACTTCAGGTAGACTTACCGTGGACGATTGCGTTTGGTAGGGCAATCTTTTCTGTGCTGCTCTCTTCTTCAGAGACTTTGTGGTGCTGAGGGCGTGGGGTGTCAAGGATGATATTTGCTACGTCGCCTCCTCTTCCGTCATCTTTCCCAAGTGTCCGCCCTCGGATGATTATGTCCGGTAGGCAGCTCATTTTCTAAAACGAATCGGAATGGTAATGGTGTGGTCTGGTTGTTTTCCTGGGTAGTTTGAGTTAGATAAGTTTGCTTAATTTGATTTCGCTGCCGACGTCCTATTCGTCTAGAACGTAGTCTTCGTAGTCCCTACATTAGCTTTTATTTGTAACCAAGTAAAAGAAGAATCTATTTATTAGCCTAAAGAATAAATGCACGTGCTTGATGGTAAAGATGACAGCATTACGGTGTTCCAGCACTCCTTGTAAAGTTCTTTACCTGGTAGGCGCATTCAGTCCCACTCCAAGAGCTCATTGGTAACCGAGTTGATACTTGTTTGGTGTCTCCAAACCGTTTGTGGTCTGATTTTGGTTTAGAGTAATGGAAAAAGATCTTTGTTATTTGATCCAGGAACGTTCTCTTCACGTGCATACCCTTGAATTCATACTGAGGAATCGTTTTCCACCTCCTCATTTTTGCTTCCTGCTTGCTTTTCAGGGCTGAACAACTAATCAACGCAATGTTTCTCCAGTCGAGTGGGAGCGTTTGCCACTTTGTTTGTATCACTTGCTGCGATCTGAAGGTAACTGCCTTCCCTGCTTCGCTAGTTTTATGGCAAATTTTTTCAATGTGCTGGTATATTTCGCACTTGGCTGCATTACACGCGCACCAGAGCACTTTATTTGCCTATGCCCCATAACCCCATCTAAATGGGAGGTGAATCAACTACCACCTTAGTTAAGAATGCGAAAAATTGAGGTCTTGTAAAAGTGATTAAATGCAACGCCTCTTCTCGGATAGAATCGGGAATTTTTTCTCAAGCTCAAATCTTGACCAATTCCTTTTTTCGCTACCTGTGTTGTGGTTACACTGGAGCACAAGTCAAGCTACCTTGCGTTAATCAAAGCAGCCAATCCTTAAAAATAAGCTGCGCAATTTCCGGGAATTCGCGGTACGTATGGTCATGGTGACATTTAAAATGCTGGTGGTAGAATAGGCTGGCGTTTCATGCTTCTATTGTGCTCTACTGTAGGTTTGACTCCATGCATTCAAAGTAGGGAGTTCTGCGGTGATTGGACTTGTTTTTTTGGCAAAAGAATGTTTGGGCTATATTTTAATCGAATGAATGCAACTCCTCTTTGTGGACAACGGAAGTTTTTAGTTGATTGGTATTTACAGAAGGAAAACATAGCCACCGTCTCTAGCACTTCAGCCTTGGCCCTTCTTGGTTCTTACACCTCATCAAGGCTTATTACCTTGTGGTTATTTCTTGGTTTTTCGTCCAGGAGCCTTTGCTTCTGGTAGCTACCGGCTGGCAAAGATACTGTACCAGTTTCTAACATAGCCTGAACTACCAAAGAATTGTTCGCTGCTCAATTAAGAAGCTTAATTCTGACAAGCCCAATTCTGATCACGGTGAAACGCGTGGGAGACTCCGAAGCATTCTAAGGCCATCAGGGAGTCTTTACTACCGACATTGACAAGGTATTGTTAGGTGTCCCACTTTTATGTGCCAAATTTGTTTTATTGTTTAAAACGCATAAATGCAAGCTTTTTATCAGGAACGGTGGTTTTGTACATAGTAGCCTGATACTATTCCAAAGGGCAGAGGCGTTTTCAGAGCCTACCGATTTCCCCACTTTCTCATTTGTATGCGTGGCACAATGATTGAAAGAAATGCGAAACTCTCTTCAAGTAGCGATCATCAGCCTTTCTCCATTTCACTGTCAGGGTAAAAATGTGTATATTTAAGGGTATAGCATTCCTTAAATTGCTCGTAAATCAAAGGGGAGCTTTACTGTTTTTCTCATTGGTGCCAACAGACTACTCCATTTATCACTTTTATCACTAGTGGTTGCGAGAAAATTTGATCCCTACAGGCTAGATGCTTTATCGTTCAAGCATGGCACACTTTCATTAATTTTTTGACCAATTCAATTGCTCCTACAAGGTTGAAGACGTAAGTAGTCTCAAACCATGGACTCCTAACGCCTGCCTTATTATCACAGCTCCTCCCCTCCCCCAGTGGCAAATGGATGGGACTGAATGTCGAATGGAAGACCGAGGGAACTCTCGTGTTTCACCAAATCCATAGTTCTACCAATTAGGCATTTCAAGCCACTCTCGGGTATGCGGAGTTCTTTCAACGTCGTTAACATTCAAATTGCGATCAATCAAAGTCTGAGTGACACGGATCTACCTACTTCCATTCACTGATAAATTGGTATCAATAATTTGGGCGCGAGGATTCTTTTCACTTTCGTAAATGTGTCCTTCACTTCGTACGCATACCGCTACCTGTTTGCCTCAAACCCTAGTCCGAAGCTGTCGAATGAAAGGAAAGAACGCAAACAAAGGAGTGGAGGCTTCCCCTCTTTAAAGCTACACCTGAATATGGTTGTGTCGCCTGTGCTTGTGTTTAGCTAATGCCTGGGTATCTCTGACTCACCGTGCTTTGTCAGTGCGCCTGAACCACTCCAGGGCAGCTCACTTCGTTTATTTTCGTCATCGGTCAAAAATGAAAAGTCGCCCTGCATTCCAGCGTGCACCAAATTTGCGAAATTGTAAACGCTTGTGTTCGTGAGTGAATGTGCTGTGTTTGCTATTGTCATGGAAAGCTTCACATCTTGCATCAGATGCTCCACGTTCCGAATTGTGTCTACAGGACTGGACGGTGCGTTACAGGCTGGGAGTTTTATCGCTTTACCGTGCTGTGCCTGAAGCCTTTTGCACTAGTGGAGATGGCGAGGACGACAGAGGCTCCTCGTTCACCAGGAACCTCATCAGGGCAATTTTGTGAACGCGCAATCCTAACGGCCGTCGTCTGCCGTCTTGATTAAGGGTGTCTAGCCCACACTGCTCGTCGACATGCTCCATTCACCAGTACTTGTAATAGAGCTGGCTTATCTTAAGACCATCAAAACCCAAATGATTATAGTGCTAATCAACCCATTTCTATTTCAGAATGTCCAAGGCTGGTTTTCAAGCCAAGCTGTGGCAAGGGGAATGCAGGCGTCTCTCAACTCCCTCTACCAAGCTCTCCAAAAACGTGCCATTTCGTTGAGTGCCGGTGTGGAGGACCTTGACGAGCCCCTGGTCCCCCGGGCACCCCCTTTGCCAACCCGGCAGCGTCCAGTACTCGATGATGCCTGCTAGTGCCTTCTTCCCTCCCTCCTCTCTGTATATATTTGCTCTTTTCGGATCCTTAAACTTTCTTGTATTGCGCACGCGATCTTTTGCTTTTAAGTCTTTTCATGAACTTGCCCAAGGGAGAGGCTATGAGGGTTTCAATGGAACCGTTCTTTTATACATAGTGGGAGAGTGTGTAAATAAAGTAGGAATTGAGGAGTGTTTTTGATATCTGATGTAGCTCTGTGGCTACGTTTGATTGCAGCAGTTGGGAAGTTTAATCTTCGGCTTCTTGGAGATGCGGATGCCACTGCTCTGGCAGTCGTTTCGGTATTTCATCGCTCTGAAAGAGGAAGAAGCGAAACCAAGTTTAGATTTGGTGTAATCAATTGAGCATACTTGTCTGAGGCAGCTGGACTTCTCAAAGATGAGATCGACTTGGGGCTCATAGTCATCAAGATGTTTACACAATCAAATGCGAATTTCCTCTTGCATTTTTTGATAGGTTAGGCTTTATTCGTCTAGTCAAAGCGGACTAACGTCTTGGTAGTTCTTGGTCATCAGTCTTTCGTTCATGGTGTTTTGGTGTGTGGTAGATGGCGTGTTATTTTAAGAATAGACACCTCACATGAGCCCCGAATGCTGATGAAAGACCTGGCACAATGCATTCCATTTCCTAATTTTAGGAAAGCGTAGAGATCGAGGTTAGGTATTGCAACAATGCATTGTTTGTTTGACACTAAGTTCTGGGTGTGCAGATGCGAGTCTCTGCGCTTGTACCTCCGCTGAGTGGCATGGCCTCCATGACACGCTGATAGTCCCTCAGCCCATCTGAACGTTGATTATACATCTTCCGTCCTAGTGTTGAATCTTCCATCTTCAGGGTAGAATCCAGGCATTGCATTGGTGGTGGCGGAAGGCAGTCCCGATTCCAAAGGACAATTACTCTAGTTTCTAGTGAAGGACGTCAAGCCTTAACGTGGCGGGAGGATCTGTGACGATCCCTAACAGAAGAGTTGAAAATGACGTCTAACCTCAACAACTACCCCGCTCCGATGGTCTGCAGGAACGCTCGTCACAACTGAAGTGACATTAGCCATGATCGTAACTCATCTGGCGAAGCTGTTTACACCACTTGTATGAGGGTGTCGATGATGTGGAAGACCGATACCTCCCACTTCTGCCAGCTACATAGATATCAGATATGATTGGATAGGACTAAAGTGAGAGCCAAACGGCAAGGAAGAACAGGCGTGAAACCTTGTAATCACGAAATCACTTTACATCCCGTTCCTTTCTAAATGATCCCAATTTTAGGCTAGTGTTCTTACGATTAGTGATGGACATTCGGCATACTCTGTCACAATACAGTTTCAAAGCAAGACATAACTCCAGATTCAATGGAGTTGCCTAGCATGATGAGTGGAGTTGCAGTCAGATATATTCTCAGTTTCACGCGACTTTCATCGCCAGGGCGGTTGGTTTGTGAGTGCCTTTTTACGTCACCGACTACATTGTGACACCCAATTCGGGCGGTTAACTGAGAAGAGCGCAGGGAATGACGATCGGAATTGGTAATTTGTAATTATCCTACCACATTTCGCATATAACTAACATGATTAGATGTTGAATTCAATCTACCTGAAAATATTATACGCCCCATAATGATCCGTGTATTTTCAGCAGCTACCTCATCGTTTTACATCAGTTGTCCATTTTGAAAGCTCTCGTTCTAGTCGCACATGCAATCTCATTCAAGTTATTCCTGATCCAACCAAGCAATTGATGGGACGACCGTGGTTACCTAGATTGATGAAAGCTAAGAGACGGAGAAATCCATGAGCGGTTAAAGTTTCAAAGCCTTCTCAACTTAGGTGGTAGGGAGGGGAGCTTTCATCTTTTTCGCACTTTAAAGAGTGACCACCAAGTTCTAAGAAAGCCAACACTCACCTTGCCAAGTTGATGACAGCCTCATCAATGTTGATGCTGTTGAGCACACTTGTTTCAATGAATTCCGCTTTGTAGACCTGAAATGTATCCAGCTATATCTGTTAAATTTTTAAGAACATATAGGCATTACATAACCATTATGAAAAAGTGATAAATTGCCCTTGCAAAAGGTTGTGGATTCGATTAAAGCACCCAGCATCCACTTGATTTGATTATCTACACCATATCCAAGTTCACAGTAGATAAATGAAGGCAAATTGGACACTTGTGACAGCCGATAAGTGGCTGTACTGCAAAGGAGTTGGACTTCAATTTAAGTGCGGGTTAGTTGAAGCAGTATATACGAGCTTACAAACAAAGCTCCTGAGGTAGAAGGGAGGCTATACACCGTCGAAGACTAACACTAAGGGGACAGCTCTGGTAGAAGTCCAGACCGAAATAAACTGGGCTAATTCCCTCTCAAATCAAGCCTGCCTGAGCCGTTACTCCACTTTAATGCCAGGGGCCTTAAATCCCGTCAGGAGGGCTTAACAGTGCCAACAAATCGGGTCAATTTGGTTCGCGAAATCGCATGAACATTTTCAGTCTCATATATCCCTTACCCTTGCAAGATTTTCACCCTCTCTTGTTGAAATGAAGGCAGAGGCTGGTGGTTTGACGGAATTCTCTGGACCGTCACGAAGGTCCGTTTTGTTGCCTACCAATATACGTGGTATAAACGTGTCTCCGCAGCTTTCCTGAAAAAAGTTTTTAGAAGTGCACCTTTCCTAATGAAGTGATGCAGTGTAATGAAACCTTCACGAAGCATGCTTTCATATAATTTCCATGAGCGCGTAAGCTGAAATGGTTCAAGTACAAACAATACCAAACCTGTTTTTAAACCAGAAAGTTGTAAAAGTAGAATTTGAGATCGTATTTAAGGCGCCGCTTGACTGAAAGCTCAACTAATATTCCCGCCAACCAAGAGGATAACGAATCTTTGTCAACCTTACTGAATTTCATGGTCAATTTGTATGGGTAAAGCTTAAGGTTCCCAAATGATAGTTTAAAAATTGTTTTCTTTTGCTTTCCAATCAATGCAGAAGATCCTTTCTCTTCCCGGTTGTAAACTAACGACTGTCGCTGATGCAATTGCTATCACAGTATCTTCAAATGACAAACCTTGGGTCTGAACCTCAAGCAAATCCTTAGGGAGAGAGAAATCATGGGTTCGCTCACCTCCAACATGTTAACCCATTCTCTGACTCCAGTAAAGGAAGTCCGATTGGAAACGTCGTACATGAGGATGGCGCCATCGCACTTTCTAAAGTATTGCCTTGCCAGGCTGTGATATCTGGAGGAATCACAATTTCGTCTCAGTTTTTAATCCCCCAGTAAGTGATTAAGGCTTTGATACCTCATTAATTTCATGGGTTGAAGAGTTAAGGCTGCATCCCTAATACTTGGGACACCAGTTTGTCACCAATAAATGATTATAATTATTTTTAAGAAAATAAGGAGTTTGAGAACTGCTTTGAATGTCTGAAACAAGGGGAATCCCATGCAAATTAAAAGTGATTTCATGATTGCATATTCTTGAACAGAGCTTCAAACTACTTTTGGAGTGATGTCTACATGAGTAGAACCAAAGCCTACTTTAGACGGAACTTTTGTATGACTAATTTATGAATCTAAAATCAATGACTAAAATAAGGAGCTATTTTTAGCAAACTCACTTCTCCTGTCCAGCAGTATCCCAAATTTCGATTGTGAATACGTTCCCGTCAATCATCATGATTTTCGTCTTGAAGTCCACACCTAAATTTGGTAATCAAATTTAATCACCCTCCTTCATTATTTTGTGTGCAAAACGATCTTGCCTTCAAGCAGATAAGCTTCAAAGTTGACTTTGTTTTTTTGTGTAAGAGTTTCCATGTCAAAAAATAGCTCCTGTACCTGAATTGACTGAGACCATTTCGCCCCAGCACATGACTGCTTCTGTGTATGAATGAGTCTTGTGGAGGTTCAGGCAGAGGTCATAATACCTTTGATACCCTCCACTTCAACAGTCACACTCCCTTCATGAAAGACCAAAACCGAAAATTGTCTACCGTCACGCAGGCTACATCTGTTATCTAATTTGGCGACTGGGATTATATCTCATTGTAATATTGCCTGGACGATTGCCAGCAATAAGCAGTCCGAAGTTTCACCTTTTGCTATGGGAGCAAGGGTAGATCGGCACCGACTCATAATGATCATTTGCCAACGGCGATGAGTGGTAGCCGTCTATTGATGCTTGTTATGGCAATTTTGAGCAGGAGTGAAAACAGTGCAACCAATTTTCGTAAGTCCTTTGCCACGTTTACGAATAAATGAGGCAACAGTTACTACTTGATCCATAATGTCCAATTGTTACCTTAATTACAAAGGCTTAAGAATGAATCCTTCCTCATAGTTAATTAATATAAAGTAATTCACAGCGAAATGGAGATCACTACCAACTAATCGAGCGGTGGACACAACTGTAGGCGAATTATCTACTGACTACTACAGCACATGAAGACCACTCATGAATGCTCTGGTACCAGTTTAACAATGAAGAACAATCAGTTTCTCCTAACAGAATCAATTTGTAAAATGAGACCTACCAACTGTAGCACGGGCATTGTAATAGAAGTCTCCAGTGCAGAATCGATACATGAAACAAGTTTTTCCTACCGACGATTCACCCACCATCACAACACGGAAGATGCGATCCGGGGTCTGGAAACCGTCAACATTCGACCAGTTTGTGACACTCCCCATTTCTGGGTCCATGTTGGTGAAGGGTCTCTGCCAACGAAAAGTTATCGTAATCCTCTGACAAAACACATTCTAATCACTTTTAAGTCAGAATTGAAAGCGGTCCTTAAATATGGTTGCGCTTGAGACACTAAATACTAATTCAATGCATACAAATGCTAGCCCTGAATAAGAATTTCAACTGACGTTTCTGCTTAATGAAAAACCTACATTAGGTAACGCTTGCAGTCTTCGACTAAATGTCTGGCTGAGGGCCTTCACAAGTCACAATAGTCGTACAGCTTTAGAGAATTTGCATTTTAGCTAAGGATGCATTGAGTCATAGAAATTGAACAAACTACTCCCTTGCCAATGCGTGAAAAGCACTGCTGAAAATAACACCTCATGATGCCCGTACTTCGGATCTCAAGTGATTAAAGCATTACGATTTGATAAAATTCATGTAGCGTGCTGAAACTCAGGAATTATATGTTGTCGCTGAACCAATAAAATTATGCTATTGGTGGGACCTTGATAAGTGCTACTGGAATCTTTTCTGTGACGATGGCACCCCGCTAGCCTAGCATCAATTGCGCTTCTGCTGGGAATGAGGTGAAAAGTTCTCATGAATTCTTCAATCGCCAATTAAAGCAATTCTAGCGTCACATAGATGCAGTGTATGGTGAAACATTCCTAACCACGTCTTCAAGGACCCTTTCACTGTTGCGATAATGAAGAAATGTGAGAACGCAATGAATGACTTACATCACTGTATTCATTCGAGCCAGACCATTGACCACTGTCTAAATAGGGCAAAAAACTGTCAAGTACAAGGCATAACCACTGGAACCGACAATTTAGTAGGCAGAACAAACGCACCTCTTTGCCATGGTGGACCTTGAAGATCCTATTGGTAATAAATCAATCAGAATCAATCAACACATTCGTAAACATTTTCGCTGTTAAAGCTTTATAAAAATCACTTACCGGAGCCCTCTCAAGGAAATCGCCCTGCAGATACAATGCGTGTTTGCTTTGAACTTCGTGAAGAGCTTCCCTGCATAAGAAACACCCAGTTGTGATTTTAGTCCCGAAGTTATGACGAATTTGCTTTGCGCTCATGCTTGAAAATTAAATGCATTAAACGAGTACCAAAGAGCATAGCACTTGGAAACTCGTGTTTTTTATCTTGATCGCAAAAACCGGAAAATATAGGTCCAAACGTACCTGAGTTTTTGGATCTGACCATAGAGGATATCCTTTTCTTCAATGTATGATGAAGACTTCATTTTTTCGCTGAAAAACAAATGTCCAATTAAACATAACATGGTTTTCCAAATAAATTTATGCGCGAAAATGACTAGTCCTGAGCATCATCTACACTGGTAATGACAGAAAATGATAACTTTTGTCCCAATCAAATGAATCGAGGTTTGCTGTCGAAACTTGATTATTCCCTAAGCGTTGCTCGTTTATTCATGCCATAAGCATAAGTTAAGTGCAACTAACGAAGTAATGAGCCAGTGGGATTTGAAGTCTCACCAACCACTAACTGCCGCGTAAAATAAGTATGAAGCCTCGAAGGAACGTGGATTGAACCAAAGTAATCAGGTCGGCCCAAAATGCCATCTACCACGATATGATAGCAATAGAAGTAAAATTTATTATTTTTTTATTCACCTGCACCTAATTTCGGTACTGGATCCTCTGTTTTTTCTTGATTTTGGCACTAATGTGCGTTAAACAACTAGGAACCACGGATATCAATGGAGACGTTCGCCACATTCTTCCCGAATATCAATTTTTCTACTTAGATTACTTGCTTAACTCTTCATTTTTGTCTAGCCGGAATTCAAGGCACCACATTTGTACTTTCACTAAACGGCATGAACTCAGGACCATGCCACTAGCCCTTTAGCCCTTCCATACATAGACAATACATATTCTGCTCTAGCATTGTACTCTTTCGACTTCACGGAAGATTCATGACGCTACATCGGTATCAAGTTAGACTGACTACAGTTTTGTTTGTCAGGATTCAAACATTTTCAAAGATTCTTCTGTCGTTACGTAGACCAAAAGCCCTGGAGTTGAGTAATCCACCAATCAGCAATCGATAACGCGATGAGCCAATAGTTGTGGACCTCCACGAGACTCACTAGCTATCAAAAGACGTACATATGCAATTGTGAAGACTGTGTTTCTACAGTGGCGCGCAGTTGAGTCAACTCAGCTTCACTCTCTCTGAGGTGTTTTTGCGCCTCGGCCAGTTTTTTGCGCAGATCCTCAGCCTCGCGTTGAAGCTCCGCCTCAATGGGGTTGGCCTCCTCCACTGATTCCTGTGGTTTCCCCTTCCAGCCTTTTCTTCCACTGAAAATATTGTCATCCCCAGGGGTAAGAGGGTTTAGGGGACGCAATCCACTAATGCTGGAGCGCTTTCGGTGGTTGGTCTGAACTTGCTGGAAGAAATTATATGGACTTCATAAGAAGCTGACTAGCTGAGGTCCGAGCATTTTATTCACCGGCAACACCCAATAACTGCCTCAATAACCAGTTTAATCTATTTAAAAATGCACGAATGCTTACCTCTATGTCTATTTTAGCGACAGAACATTAAATGCACTGGTTTTTCTACTCAAATGCGATGCGTTTTGTTTTCCATTCTTGGGAGGTGACATTGAGGAAGTAAATCAACATTACGTATTTTGAGCCAGATAAAAGACTCAAAAGTTTCGTTGTTATTTAATAATGGATTGAGCTAAATTACTAGCTGTTTTATGATGCAGGAGACTAGTAAAATGGATGTTTGCCGTTGCCATTGACACAAGCAGTGGTTGTTGAATGAGATTGATCGTAAAATACACCATCACTTGGAATGTTTCGAACTACCCATTACTTTTACACAAGCTGTAAATAATTCAAAATACATCCTCTCATTGCATAGACAAGCCTTCAAGAACCCACCTCTTTTAATTCGTTGACAGTTTCTCTGAATCTTTGGGTCTCAAGCTCCTTTTGTCGCACTTTCTCTGCGTATGCAGCCTCATACTTTTTGCTGAGCTGAAAACAGAATGAACGAGTAGAAGTTAATCTTGAAAAATCGTAGGTGAATTGGAAGCCTGCTCTCCCAGAAGGGCCTAGCTTATGTCGCCTTAATTTGGTCTGTCCTACGGCGTTACTCAGCGGAAAATCTAACCGATAACACAATTAACCTGTGTGGTCTAGTGGAAAGCGTTAATGTCGCCTCTTAAATCGAATGGCAAACTAGCAGTACCAGGTCATCTTCGTATCGCTGTTAAAACAAACATCAGCAAGAACTCCTTCCCACAGCTCAAGGGGGAATTCAATAGCACCCTCCTCTATCAGAAAAAGCGCCTCATTGCCTTTACATATCAGTTTATGACATAAATTAAGTTGAAAGTAACTCACGTTACACGACTAGCCTAAGCTGTGATTCAGGCGGTATCTACAATGCCTGTCTTCCACTTTGAACCGAAAGAAGAAGCTTAGACCGACTTACTTCTTCTCGTAGTCTCGCCTCAACCATTTGGATTTGAGAGTCAAGTTCATATTCCAGTCTTTGTAAATCGTCCTTCCTAGCTTGTTTTTCTCTAGTTAAAGAATGATAGATTGATGACAATCCAAAAAAATTGACTAGCTTGCTCTAGTCTGTTTTCCTATCTAATCAGTATGTAGAAAGATTCCCTGATAAACTGTTTTTTTATTCACTTTAACAAATTGTTTTTATTCACTTTGTCAAAGCGTGTCTTGCGTGTCGGTAGAAAGTTCGTGGGCTGAAAGTTACTCAAAGTCTTTATTGACTCACCTTTGGTAGCTTTGCTCCAGATCTGCATTCTCACATTTCTTGGCCATGATATCGTTCTTGAAGGACTCCAACAGATGGTTGAAGGAGGCTGCCAGCTCGGGATAGGAATCACTGATAGTTTTGCTCAGCCTAGTAGCTTCTACCACGCTAAGAAAAAAAATAAGGTGGAATGAATCCATAAGTGCCCTAAACACAAGCCCGTCTGACATCACTTCTATTAACCCAAAAATCACTGAAAGCTAAAGTGGCTGTTTGGAAATAGTAACCCGATTTTTTGAGCATTTATAAAACGACTAGGTCCTAAATGTTGCCTTCAAAGGCACAAAACCATTTGTAGATACCTGCTTCGT
Organism: Taenia solium; assembly: GCA_001870725.1. Taxonomy (NCBI): domain Eukaryota; kingdom Metazoa; phylum Platyhelminthes; class Cestoda; order Cyclophyllidea; family Taeniidae; genus Taenia; species Taenia solium. The sequence continues at coordinate 18,790 of MIEF01011400.1, read as the reverse complement.
GAATAGTTCTCAAAAATACCAAACAGTTCAGAACCTACATCATTTGGCTGTTGGTTTTGAATAACAACTTCCTTTGCAAAACCCACTTTTCACAGGATAAAATCCTTAAAAAATGCTTATTTGTTAGTAAATGACACCATGCGGGACTGATTTAGTGTAATACAACTCGTTACTCCCACCATCCGCAAGACTCATCGCGCACAAGGCATCCTTTGCTTTAGTGATGCCGCCAATTTTAGGTCATCCGATTCACAATGCATTAAAACCGCTACTACTGCTGGAAAGCATTCGATAGATATAGTGGGTTCCAGTGTGCTTTAAAGTCCGTTAAGGCAATGGATTCTAACTTCCTACGAAACCACGGTTTATTCACAAGCAGTGCAAAAGCTAGTAACGATGAGGCACTCAACTGCCATTTATCACATCATTAGGCATCTAGCGGAGTATGAGTATTGCTCGTTGGTACAAGGAGGCTTTTTTAAGAATTAAATAAAAAAACAGATTGGCATAGCTACCACTTTCCCACGCTAAGATCAACGCACCATCACACTTCTCAATCGTTTGCTGACTGTAAACACTGCGTCATCCGATGCAATGTGGAATCGTCTGCAATATTTTGCTTCAAGCCATCCCCCGCCCCCCATTTACCGTAATGAGTCATGCCACACTGCGATCCCGCGCCTGATTTGACGCGTTTAATGCACGTGTGCGTGCTCACGTGCGTGAGGCGTGTGAGTGACGCCTCGCGATACCAATTTATACACATGGAGAAACTAATAGCTGGTTTTTCGCATGTCGTAGCGCACGCTCAAAGGCTTCAAAATTTGCTCCATTCTCGGCCAGATATCAAAACTAAGTAGCTACCAGTTTTAAAAACGTCAGGGAGCTTTTCGTGCACCTTTTATCAGCGCTTCTAATCTGTCGATAAAGGCATGCAGACATTGGCAACTTACCTTTTTCCGAATTCTTTGTCTGTATCAGATGGAGATGAGGTATAAAAACTGCCAAGGCGGTTATCCACAAGCAGTCGTGATTTCCGCGTCCTCGGCTCGGCAAATCGGCCCAAATCGACTGGTCTGCCTGTTCCTTCTTCACATTCGTCATCAGCTTCTGGGTTGGTAGCCTTTTGCCATTCGCTAAGGCTCTTCAACAGCTCGTCGATAGTGACGAGACCATCCCTGTCAGTATCGAGTCGATCGAAGAGGGCAGCAGCACTATCCTGTGGCAGATTTATAGTTGCACTGGTGCAAAGATGAAGCCACCGGTCACGGTCGAAACTGCCCGAATTATTGGTATCGTAGCTGCGTAGAAAGTCTCGCAACTCCTGTCTTGTCTGTGCTGCCATGAAGCTTTTGCTCTATGCGTCTCAGCAGAGTGCGGGACCTTAAATCGGAAGGGCGCATTGCGCTCATGCACAGGCACTCATTCTGCTAGGGAATGATTGGCTGTAGCCACAATGCCTCTCACCCATTCATTCACTCACCAACTGTGTGTGTGTGTGTATGCGTGCAAATGAGTGAACACAAACATGTTGTTGTTAACCCAACTGCCAAAACAGTTTTCTAAATCCAAATTTGTGTCTTCCTTGAAGTGACCCATTCCGAAGCATTCAAATGGGAAGGGGTGAACTTTTCAGCGCCTGTCTGGTAGCTTCCGTTCTCACTTTCGTTGAGCGATCACTCACGACATAGGCGTCTTTCTATGAGTCATACACTTTTGTTGCTTAGTTTAGCTTGACTCTTTCCGTAGAAGGCTAAGTTAAGTGAGGACTAGTGCTCAACGAAAGCGTCCTTTTACCAGGGACACTTGTTCACATGAAAAATGATCACAAGATAGGTAAATAAAGCGTCAAGAACCTCACCCCTTCGTTTACATCGGGTGGTTCCTTTCAATTGTATCCATTCTGCTCTATAAATGTAGCTGAGTGGCTAAAATATAAGCTGATGCAGTGCTTGATGAAAACTAGCAATCAACGAGCATATTGGCCTTTAAAGTAAGTAAGATTTAAATGTTCTGGAGCCTTCGATCGCTCACTAATCAGTCAGTCAGACTGATGACGTTTAATTCCTGTGCCTTTTCCACAACAAATGCAATGGACGTGTTTCGGCGCCCTTGATTGGCTTCAGAGTGCTTTGCGTTTTGAATGTTTCAAAACACATGTCTCTGCGGTGCCTCATTTATCAACAGCCCACAGTGCGGGTGGTGGCAGAGATGTTGTGATGGTGGTTATAAGCGAGAGCTGAAGCAGCCCCTATTGGCTTTTTGGTGTGTGAACTGACGCAGATGTATGAAAAAGTAAAGAGGCCATCACTACTTGTAGCGTGCTAAAGATGGAATTCCAAGTTTGAAGACATGGTTGCCTTTGTCAAAACGTTTCACCATTTGCCAGGAAAGTGTAAATCCGACACCTTTTTTTCTTTAAGAACGTTAATATGTGTTCACAATGAGCGCAAAGTTATGAGAAAATGGTGTAATGACGTTGGCACCTCTGTGCTTCTGTAGTTCTACCGTACCTTCAACTTCACGAGTCACATGTAGACAAATTCGAACGTTAACCAAAGTTTTGTATGCAGTCATCTTGAACAGTTTGAGTACATTTATATAAGCTACTTTAAGCAAATTTTTGGCAAGACTTCAATTGGTTCGTCAAGTCGTCAGTCCTCTTGTCAGGACGGCAGATATTGCTAGTCCTCTTAAACTGCACCTCACACATGGATCACTAAAGAGGGTTCGAACAAACAGAATCAGGAGGCTGATTGGGTCAAGATCGTCAAGCAAATTGTCAGCCATTAATTCCTATGTTGTTCAGAGCCTTCCTGAAATATGTGTGGATTTATCGGTCAGCTTTTTTTCAGTGGGGAGCATGAATGCAGACGGTCGTGAGGTCGGTAAGTCCAAGATAAAAGGTGCCGAACATGACCTGGTCCCCAATGATTTGCGGTGATTTGAATGCACTAAATAAATCCCATATTTCTCCTTTTGAAAAAGGGGAAACAATTCTGACATGAGGCAGAGAACCAGCAACGATGCCGAAAACGACCTCTTCTGGCATCTTGGGTTAGATTTTTGAAGCGAGCTATTCTTGGATTGAGAAAGATGCTCCTCTTATATACTTGAGGCACTCAACGGAGATGTGCGTTCTTGGCGCAAATTCATTCCAGGTGGCTAAAAATCTAAAGAATCGTTCATTTTTTTTGCTACAAAATAGCAATAGCTAAGTTCCGAGGCATTGTGCTAAGGACGAACTATTCTTTTATCACATTTTTTCTTACAAGAAGCTAAAGTACCTTTACTTTCATAAGCCATTATCGCACTAGTTGATAAGCAACGACTACCCCATTTTCACCACAAAAATCCCCCCCCCCATATGACCACCAATTGAGCTGGCTGACGTCACCGAATCAACTGGATCATGGGACTTTACTGGATTCCTATGATATGAATGACTCAAAAAGTATAAAGTTGGTACAAAGTTGACAGAAATATCCTTGCAATTTAAGGTGAAACCACCTTCAAATTAATGACGTGGGTTTCTCGATTTATGGGACCTCTCTGGATCCTCAATTGGATGGCAGTAACAGTTACTGGTGGTTATAACCGATGTACTACCTACGAACTCAGTAGCTTTCAATGTACATACAAATGCATACCAGTTCACCGAATAGCCCCCATTGTCCTAAACAGTGCTTCTACCAAACTTACTGCTTTACATCTGCAATACTTAGTTTTCCCACCTCTTGTCAAATTCGACAATTCGGTTAACGAAAATCAATGGGACTGAGCGAATACTAAAACTACCTTAAAATAGAGTCACGAAATCTAGCCTCCATCACGGCACTAATTTAAGCGAGCTTGCAGTAGAATCGCACCGCCTACTCCTAGTGCTTTCAAAGCTTATTCAAAACAAAGCCCTCATGTGCTCATACAGTTGGCTCCTGATGGTGTCAAAATACTAATAAGGTTTTCAAATAAAACCACTTTTCGATATATTAGGACAAAAAACACCGCAAGGCGATAGTACGAGCGTTTATTGTTTGGGTGTCGGGTATTAATTTACTTCTGCAATTTTACGACAGAAGACAACACTTTTCACGACAAACGGAAGATCTAAATGCTTAACCTCGTCAAGTTGCAAACATAAAAGTGCAAATTTATAAATAATGACCCGGTAAGCCCATGACAAAGTCATGTTCAATTGACCTAAGAATACAAAATGAAGACTAAATCCTTGAGGGTCCAGTGTTGACAAAGACCAGCCAGCCAATGAAAAAGTAGAAGAGGCAGAGAGGATAAACGACAAGCGCAACTCGCGTCGATTTCGAACTGGGTGCCAGGAAGGTGGCGGCCGAGAAGAGGGAGTAGGCCAAACCGACAAAGGCAACCGCGAGCCGAATAAGGAGGACCCAGGTGCCGGCCGATGTAGAGAGCTTGATGACAACGTTGATTACTAGGCCGGTTACCAATGGGAGGATACAGTACCCCAGAACGCAAACGGTTTGGCAGAAAGATCTACAAGGAAGGGAGAGGGACGATGATAGGAAAGGCCGTTAAGAGGGAACTAAGAATTACACAAGAAATAGGGTAATAAGTAAATAATTACAGGTTTCCTCCAAGTAGCTTTGTGTTGAGAGATACAGCTATGACACCAAACCAAAAGACGGTGAATACTTGTGCGAATTGCGGAGCGCCAGCGTTTTCTTTCTGACCATGGCTAAGCTGAAGCACCCTGAAAGAACATACTTGAACTCAAAAGGCAAGGAATGCCATCGAGAGAGATATAACGTAAAATAATCTTAACGTATTTGTTAACAGAACATTGCTAAGATAATGGGCTTTGGCGGGTCTAACCAAACCAGGTCCCTTGAGCGGTAGCACATAATAAAACAAAGAACAGCCACGACACAAAAAGAAACACAAGTTCCTGGCACCAACTACGATCTGCGATATGTGAGTAACCTATCAAATAGCTGAACCATCGAAATTCTGTCACTTTAATTACACTGCAGCTGCAAAAAGACAAGTATCAAGCAAAAAATTAACGTATGGGGTAACACTGCACTAGAATACCTATAAGTATACCTCATGCTCACAACCAGCTGAAAATATACAAGACAAGGACTTTAAGTCTACTTACAGGGCGAGAACAATAAAGATGAAGAATGGACCCCACAAGTCCCCTAGAAAGTGCAGCCGTTACGGACTTATCAAGACTTACAATCATTCAGAAGTTCATGACCCCGTCGAGGAAACATAACATGTGCAACTTTTCGACAGACTGATCTAACATCTCTCAGCTGGGAAGTTTATATATTTAAAATTAAATTACGATAGTTTCCTTAATAGATTCATCGATAGTTCCCCTGTTAGACTTTTGTGATGATGGGACTTGGATATCACCCTCTAGACCAACAGTTTCAGAAGCCTTTGGATAAACAACTTGAACCGATTTACCGGATCTGGACCATGAAACACCACATCCTCGTCTGTAAAGCTTACGTTGGTATATGCCATTTGGTTGTGCACACAAAATCCACACTGAGTCAACCCTGAGTTTCACCAATGAAAACGCTACACAAAGTTGATTCCTATGCATTGTGTCAATAAATCTTTTCTCGTCCGTGCACTTCAGTGTCAACTTTTGAGTAATAGGACTTAACTATGCTTAAAAACCTAATTTTACATCTATACGCCCTCAAAAGTGCTTTCATTGCGATAAAGTTACAGAGGATGTACGAGAGGAAACAATTAATTAAAGAGATTGTTGGCCCAAATGCTACAGACTAAAAGATTTCAGCTGTAGGTCTGTTTTCCTTAAATGAGAAGTCTGGGTGGAATGTCTCTTCTGACTAAAGCGGAGAAAATCAACACGTTACCGAAGCTTCTGTAAAACTAGTAACCGTTCACGCCCAGAGGCGTTAGAGCAATCACGAAGTCAGTGAACTGCAGTGCCCTGAGGCACCACTAAAGACGAAAGAAGACAACCATCAGGCAGAATGTAGGGAAAGGACTAAGTCCACTGACGCGACCCCAGGATCAACCCAGTCCTTGGAGGTACGATGACCACCTATAGCAACCCCCCACCAGATCCTAGAGCCAGACAAACAACAAATGCACCACAGTGCACGGGCCCTCTGTTGCCAAAAAGCATTAAATTGGAAACAGAATGCACACACCCACTGAAGCTGATCTAGGTTATTTTAAGCACAATCATTGTGATTGAACCCCTGGAACCCACAGCATCTTATCCACAAAAAAGGACGAGTTCTGTGCATGTTTGAGGACCTTCATCTGTAGCGTCCCGAGACCTCGCTCAAAGTAAAAGAAGGCATAGTGCTAGGGCAGAGTATATACTCTGGAGGCAGAGGTCTTGGAGGCTGTTGGCACGGCCTGGGGGCCGGCCAACCGGCTGGCAGTATATGGCCGCCCAAGTGACCCAATCCGACAGTTCGAACAAACAAAGCATTACATCATCGACCGCAATAGCTGATTGCTCACTCGCTCTGCCACCTCCTATGAATTGCCTAACTAACCTATTGGCCGCCAGTTCTACTGATGCAGCTCAGTACCGAATCACATTGAAAGCCGGATGCCCATCACCCAATGGATACAAGAATACTCCTTATTTACACATGATTTGCAACAAATGGAAATCTTTAAAAAAGGGCAGTTTCAATCATCAAAAGGACGCAAGACCCGAATCTCCTTGACCAAATCATACACGGTATCCGGAGGCCGAAAGACAGCGGTTCGTGTACGCGCATCCAGCTCGGCCATGGCCGCTTCGAGTTGTTCGAGCACTTCTCCATCCCGCTCGATTGCCAGTCGGTCTCGCAACAAACGGTGCACATCGCGGATCAGATCTGCCGGCAGGTAGGTGGGCAGGCCCGAGCGGTTGGAGACAAGAGTGGGAGAGGCGAGAAAGAGACTGCGTGCAAGGTAAGCGGCCGACTTACGCACAATGGGCGCACTATCGTACTTCAAACTACCCTCCATTGCTTTATAAACCTAAAAGGCAAAGATTAGGTAAAAAAAAGCAAATGACAAGTCTCTTACAACAACATAAATTTCTGGGATTGAGGGATGTGAAATGAATAAAAGATGGATTCTTGGGCAAAGGACTGCTATTTATCTGCATTAGGACTCTTCAGCCAGAGCAGCTTCGGTTACTAGCTTGGTTTCGTGATGCTCCGTTAACAGTTGACCGGTCCCTCAGGGTATTTATAACGAGGCTCCAGCCAAAACGTCTGCAGGAAGAAATCTGGTACTACACTAGCATCCGAGAAGTGCCCACCTTCGAACCAGTCAAGGCGGCATTAACGAGAACTTGTGAGGTAAACGACCGAAAGTCGTTCTCCGTTAGAATGATACCCTTCCCAACAAATCACGAAGTGCGTTTTGTTATTGTTGGCTTTATTGGAAAATCTTTGGTCCCTGAGGCAGAAGAATGATGTGGAAGAGTGACTAAGACTGCGGCTGCTAAAGCGATCATCTGATTTGTTCAACTACCCACTTCACTCCACCAGCGTGGCAACCCAACTGTGAGAGCCAAACAAACTCAAGTATACGTGCACAACTTTGTAACGCACAAGCATATCTTTATCGTGAAGGTGGAAAATGTGGTGAGTTGCCTTCTGAAATGGTATGAACACAATGGCATATCACTCGGGTGGCGACCGAGCCCTACGATAATGAAGGAATGTGAGCACTTAAACTACAAGAAGAGCCTTTTCAATTGGAGCCATGCTCGTGCCACCCATGCCACTGGTTTTCTGGCTCTTCTGGACACGGATAATGAAGACATTTCCAGACTCCCACGACTTATGACGTAATGTAAGATGCTCATAAATTTATTTCAAGCAATGAATTTTTGTTTGAAGCAAGCCCCGTTCAACCAACAAATAGGCCCAAAAATATGGCAATCGACTAAGTCAATGGTAGGTTGTTGGTGTTTCAAGAGGATAGAACAGAGGAGAGAAAAAGCATTCCACTTCAAAGCCAACTGAATGAAAGGTGCAGAAAAGTGAAACGTTTATATATATCAAGCAGATCCCTTTTGTTAATGGATGAGCCCCCTAAACCATAAGTTCGAAATTATGGTCCTTTGCATTTACTAACACTTGAGATGATTGAACCAAATACCGAAAAAAAAACTGCAGTAACTCCACAAAGGAGGTGGTTTTAATCAAAGGTAGCACTGTCAAATTACTTAGTTAATCACAGTGAGTTGTTGGAAGGTGATAATCGCACGTCTTGAAATCGATGATGATCCCGTTTTCTTGGAAAACCCGTATACCAGACAACAAGAGCCGAGGCTTTACATGATACAATAATAAGTAAGATGGCTAGCCAAGACAAATAGGACTCGCGGATAGATATATTTTGATCCAGGATGGCACCAGAACTCAGTAAATGCACACAGTGGGTCAGACAAAACAATTCTTTGTTACCGGCTGTCAATCATCAAATGATTTGAAAGTAACATTCCGCAACCATACATTCCTTCATTCTACTACTGGGGTTTCGATGAATTTGGACAAGAATTAAGGAGATAGCCATAATATCAACTTTAAGACCTGATCAGTGGAACTCAGGAGTTTCAAGGGATAGTAGATTGTATGCTTCACCTTTACACTTTATTGGAAGTTAGGTAACAAGGTAATGAATTCATTTCAGCCCTTTCTAACAAAGTCGCTTCAAGGCATGCACATCTCATAACGGCTTTGCAAGTAATTCGGACGCCACACTTAATATCTAATTTACTCGAATGCATTAGTTGAAATGTTATAGGGTTTTTTTGGGATTAAATGGATAGAAAATGAGCACTTCCAAACCTCGTAGACAACAGATTGAATTGCGTTGCCAAGGCGGCGACAAATTTCAGCCAGATTTGAGAGACTTGCCGCACGAATGAGTTCAGATGGATCCCTGGCAGAGCTCAGTAGACCGGAGACGATGACGTCACGATACTTGGGTGCAATATCACCTGCGGAATGGAAAGAAGAAAATGATCGATAGGGCAACAAAATTAGCCTTTTATTCAGTCAAGCCGATCAGTAACTCGTGAGCCTAATCATTCATAATTTTCCACACACACTGAGTAAAGCTGGAAAATTGCTGACAGAGGTGAATCAGCAGGACCTTGTGCCAATGCTGTGAAGAGAGAAGCCAAAAGGACTCACATATCACTGTACCCCATAAAAAGTAGAGCCTTTCCCAATAAGACTGACCTTCCAAAATGATGACCAGTAGCGACCGCATACCCTAAATCATCTCCTCCAAAAAGGAGCTGATACTACCGAATGGTCATTTTGTGTGCACAAATGGATTGGAAACGCTAGGTACAACAATTGATTCCCAGCAGGAACACTAAAGAACGAAGTCAATTGAAGGTAGCTCATAACTAGTATCGGATGTGGAGACGTAGTGGCTTGTGCAGATGGCGGCAGCCAACTATTCTAGTCGCCAAATGCTACTATCTCCAGAAAAAGGTATATTTCCACAGGGCATTCCGCATGAGACCTAGGTTTTACCATTCTTGAACCTTAAGCCAAGGTGGTCGAATTAATAAATAATAAAGAAATAAAAATAGGGTGATTCATCGGACGCTTGGGTGTCAAGAGGTAGGAACGTTTGACTCCATCGCCCTAATGAGTGAATGAATCTTCTGCACAGCCGATTGAAGAATTAAAACACTACGGAGTTGACAGGAGGGAGAGAGAGGCAGAGGGTGACCCACCTAGTTTGCAAAGGACCCGGACGATGGCCTCACCCACCTTGAGGCGAAACTCGAGGCTGTAGGAGGTGGAGAGGAAGCGAGAAAGGAGGAGAGGCAGCAGACGAGCAGTGAGAGCGTCGCCTATAGCTGAGAGGGCTCGAATAGCGTTCAGATAGACATAGCTGTCCTCGTTGTCCAAATGCTCCACCATCGCCTTTAAAACAGTCGTGGAAATAAAAGCGAAATCTGCACAAAGGCAAATGTGGGTTCCGTAAGAGCGAATGCAAAACGGCATTTAAGTATGCATGAGTTAGCTCTGTCACCTTTTTGGTTTGAACGACTATTGGCTACAAAATGATTACCACAGCTGTCGAAAAATTCGCTCAGGAAATCGTGAGGTTATTATTGAGTGAAATCAATCCAAACGAAATCAAGTACTAATGAGTCTGTATGCATGATTCCACCTCCTACCTGCTCCAGCAGCCAATCTTTTCGCTAAGTGAACTTGTTTAAAGAATCTACCTTTTTTTGACAATATTTACAAACCAGCCTCATCATTTGTGCATTTAAAGGGCGCCAGCCAAAACTTGGTTTCACTTTTAATGTACTATTCGGTATGCAACCCCTCCAACACCATGAATCAAGGTAGTTGGAGTACAACCAACTTCCCCGTAACTTAAAGAACTTGTCCATACTCCGTGATCATGCATGCAGCCGAATTATTGAAGCCTCCCGCACTCGTCAAACCGATTCAATGGGTTCCTGAGTTCTAATTTATTCTTAAATGACTACAATGGAAAATTTCATCTCCACACCGATCTAACATACTCAAATAGAGAAATCTGTGTTCCCGAAACAACGACTGCCAATAGCGTGCTGCATATGGAAAAACAGCATCATTACTTGGAGTACTCTGCAGATTTTGCAGTCATTATTGTCCAATGACAGAAATTATTGTGCCCAGCAGTGGGAGTGGTCGATTTTTCACATGGCATACTAAACTACAGCTGGTCGGTCACTGCTTCCACGATTTTCAAAGTAAAAAAAAATGACGAGGACTTTTGAAAAACCCATATATTACTCGATCAAATTCATATTCTCTTTCAAAAATATCCAGCCTCAACGGAGTATTGACACAACAGAATGCTTTCACCCACGTAATTTGATGGGTATCAGCGAGTGCTCACATTTTCAAAAATGGCCTGTCTACCTACATAGTTGAAGTAGGATCATGTTAACTGTTACTTTTAAGCAACCATGAAAACAAATCTAGCACGAAATTCCCATACCTCAAAGATAATGTCCTCAGAGCCCCTTATGCAGGGATCTCTAGACTCTAAAAGTCGACTCATTTCGATCAGGGCGTGACCTCGTACCGGAATAAAGGGGTCTTTCAGCTGTTCAAAAATTTGCAACAGCTTTGCGCTCATCTCCGTAGTCTTCTTCGTCGCAGTTTCAGTGTCAGTCTGGGAGGTGGACAGTGACATCGAGGGCAACTCCTCGACCAGACGTCTTTTGGGACCAGATTCATTCTTTGAAAGAGATGAACTGAAAGGCAGAGTTTACCGATACTTTCAAAAGCGCCGTTAAATCAATCTAATGACTTTATAAGTACGAATGCCTCAATATAGATATCCCTCCCTAGGCAAACTTCAACTAAGTTTTGCCTTCTGCCAGACATATATCCTCTCAGCAATCCAGGGCCGATCCAGCAGCACTTGCCAATTAGACTGATCAAACTAAATAACGCGTTTGCATCCACACAAAGTCAACCAACTAGCAGCGAAGGATGACTTACTGAGCGGAGTTTGGCACAGTAGTTGAGGGAGAAACGGGAAGTGCACCTCGGGTCAAGAGTGACGCGCGAATTTGCTGAGCAAGTTCTGCAGAGACGTTGCCCTGCGGAAATATCGTCTCTACTTTGTGCAACAGTGGAATCAACTCGGAAAAACGGTCCCGCACCTCACTTGGCACCTTGTCACCCCTCTGGAGGCAAGACAACGGCAATAAACGAGTGTAGCGTGTTGATTACTGTTTTGATTGCACGTATTGCGCTATTAATGGAATCTACCACTTCACAGCCTCCGCTCCAGTTATACGTGACTCCATTAGCCCCATTCATCTACGATGAGAGTTATTGGCTTCCACAATCTTGGAAGCAATCGAAGTTAACCCAAACATTACGCTTAGCGCTGGCGCTACGAAAGCCCTAGATTGAAATTTGCTGAGAGGGGATAAAAAACACGGCAGTATGAATGCAGCGGTTAAATGTGAATCTAGCTAGAACAAAAGAGACGCGGCACCACTCACATCCATGTATTGGACAAAGAAGGCAGTGATGCCAAGAACCAAGTTTAGCGACTCTTCCTCCATCTTCAGAACCTCCTTGTCTGCAGGCGAGTTCAACACCAGGCACAGACGCGTCAGTGTTAGCTGAGACGCCAAAGTACAAATGGAAACAAAAAAACAATTTAGCTTGTTGTTTAAAGCATTATGGTCCTACAGTGGTAAACAAGCATTACTCGAACAATATTTGGAAGCAAATCAAGGGTCAGCAACTTACTTAACTCCACTTTTCTCCATAAATAAAATGACAACGACAATTAGGAGGATCAAAAATGCCAATTTCGCCCTAACTTACGCAAAGAAGACGCACAGCAAAAGCGGGGTCGGAGGGCCAGAGACTGGTGGGACTGAGTTCGTCTAGCATTGCACTAGCCATCAGGCACGCAGTAAGTGGTATTTTCACAGCCCCCGTCTCACCTTCCTCCTCCATAATTGGCCCTAACGCTGCCCTTGGTCGCAAGCAAATGCGGCCCCTTGACTGCTCATCGGGGTGTTCGACCAGGCTAGAGTTTATGTCCTACAGAGGAAACGATGAGAAGGATGTGGCTATTTGACTCAAAAAAAACAAATCATGGAACTGGTTAGGTTCATCAATGCGCAATGTTAAACATTCCTGACCCGAAAAAAAGGAATACTCACTGAAATGAGGCTAAGAAGGAGGTGTGCAGCAAGGCCTGACTGATTCCCATCCTCATTCCCACCGTTACTCACATTACTAGTGGAACAGGTGGAAAGTAGTAGTTCCGCAGAGGCCTCTTCCTTGTCAACACCGCCACCATCATGTCCTTCAGCAGGAATGATGGATGAAAGCAGCAGCATAGCAACGGTGACACGAGCGGAGATCATTTCAAGAGAGTTTTCCGGCACCGCCTCCACCGACCGAGACACGCGGAAGGGTGTGCGCGGAGCGTCAGAGTCAATGTTGACAGAGGAGACAATAGAGGCGGGTCGCAGGACAATGGCGCGCCGTAGAGGTGAAGGAAGGGAGGAGGAGACGGAAGATGAAACTAATGGTTCCAGAGTGGTCGCATCAAGTGGAGGAAGGCTTAGCCAGGAGCGAAGGAGGGAAAACTGGGAGACGTGGCCGGTGTTGAGGAGGCCCGTAAGGATTGAATATAGCTGAGACCTAGAAGATTGTAAAAGCAGAAAATACTTTACCAATTGGCTGAATTGTAAGAGTGTGGCTTGTAGCTGATTTACAAAGTGGCCGAATTCCGGTTACAGGTCACACAGCATGAAAATTGGTCATCAAAATAGTAGAGCTGCATCTGATAAAACCCACTTGACCTACAGCTGTCCTTAAAGAAGGCTAGTTAATACAGCTGAAGAAGCATAAGTAAACGGAAAAAGGGATATTCAAGGTGCAAAATGATTACAGTTCAAGACGCGGGCTTCGAATGAGCGTTGTGTCAATAATTTATAAACCATTGTACCGACGAAGTCGTAACTTACTGTAGAAAATAAGAAACCACTTTCACAGGTAAAAAAATAGTTCCCGTTTCATTAAGAAGTGTTCCTTTTACTTTTGGTAAGGAAATCTACATACCACCGTATTCAGGTCGAGATCTAATTACAGGAAGTAGGGACAGCTGCCCGAATGCATCTTGAGCTAGAGAGCTGGTAAATGACTCCGCTCACTGTGAGCTTGTAAAATATCTCCAAAACGCCAAACGAAAGTGTAAAGCGTTCTTGATTGCTAAGGTTTTTCGCCAAGAGATATTAATGGATGCTAGCATGCCTGCTGCCAGCTCCTTGTTCCAGTACCAGTGTAGCGTTTGCCCTTTACAGGCTTATGCTAATTGGACACAAGAGACCGCCCATTGCAGAGATTGGCCTGAGGAGACTATTTTATTCGAGGCTAAGACTTGTTTAGAATCTTTAATAAAATGGCAATTGCGCACATCAGAAGAATGTGACACCAGCATCTGAACACCTGTCAGTAAAGTGTCAAGCCAGGTAAAAACTTTACCCTAAACGGGAGACAACCATAACGGACCCGACATGAAAACAAACGTTGATTTTCAGAGCCATATGGCATTCATGAAAGCATTCATAGCAAAGAACTAACTAAACAAAGCTTACTTTATAAGAAGGGACATTTGCCGACTTAAAATGTAAAGAACAGAGAAATAGGTCATTTATATGCATCTATTTTTCCTATCTTTCAAAACATCCGACAAATAAAGAGCATAAGATAACGCCTAGGCCTCCCTGAGAAAGCGAAAACGCTATGTGAGAGAAACTAATCACTTTTGATGTGAGAAGTTAAACCAACTTGAACTCGGCGATTGGTGAATTTGCATGGTTTTCAGCAATCTGAAAATCTCCATCTGCTTCCTTTTCAGAGCATGCAACATTGAGGAGAGAGCAGAAGTAGAACCAGGGTCGAGAGTAACGCGCCAGAAGCACGCATAGGGCTTTTGAAGGGTGTCGTGTGTCCAGAAGCTAAAAGACATTGGTCCGAAATCGGAATTTGTTTGAAGCGAATTTCAGCCCACTTGTTGAGACCCATTACCTCAGAAATAAACTCGATGACGCCCCGCAGGTCCACCGCAGAGAGCAACTCCACTGAATCCGACATATCAATCGCCGTAGATGATGGCTCGTCTAATGCATAATCATCCACTTCTGACTGATTAACCAGGACAAGATTTTCCAACTTGGACAAAAGCGGTTTCTCCAGAAAGAGCCGCTTCCCTAATTCCAAATCCCTTTCAACTATCTGGTGAGTGGTGTCAATAGCAACGAGCCGGATAACACGAGAAAGCAAGTCTTCACAGCCCTTGCTGATTTGAAGGGCTTCAGATATCTGTAGCGCCAGACTGCTGTAGTACTGCCCAGTGGTGTTATTCCGCCCAGCCATTTCAGGCGGCGTGGCTAAAATATGAGCCACAGCGGAGGCTAAAGCGGGAACGTGTCGTGGATCAGTGGAGTGGACGTCCAAAATGCCAATAATGAGGTCCTTTAGAGGCGAACGCCCCGCCTCGCATTCACGAGGCCGAGCGATAAAAAGTTGAGTGATCAGGCGACCACATGCGTTGCGTAACCACTGTGGTACTGGGGTCTTCACTGACGACTAAAAGGGCAGAAGTTAGTTTTGTTGAAAGTGAAGGCAGTGTCACCAACCTGCTGTTTGCAAAAGCCGCACTGGAAGAGAAATAGTTCTTTGAAAGCCAGAGGTCGGGGTAGGCGAGCGAGGACGGAGCGAAGACGGGTGCGAGAGATGCGGATGATGTCTGTTGTGGTGCCGATGATGGAGGAATTCCCTGAAACAGGCCCGTAACTGAGTTGCAGCAAAACGGCGAGGTAGTCACCGAGGTAGCCATTGGGTGAGACCAGGTCACGAAGCGAGTCAATCGATGAACAACTAAGGGCATCGAAGCATTTCGCAATCTAACAAGAAAACAAATTATTTTTTCCCACTGTATTTCGATGTCCATGCATTATTTTAATGGAATACTTTGCCACCTCTACCAACCTTAAACTGCGTCGTGTAAAAAGAGCAGCTTTGCAGTCAACAATAACGAATATAAGGTTTTAATAAAAATGCAGAATAAACGAGGGTACGTCTAATAGTTTGAACCAATAATTCCAAAAACAAACCTCAAACAGTCTCTGGTGCCTATCGGAAGTAGATTGAAGTTTGGGACAGTTGAATTTGTCAGAGTTTTCCAACCTCAGATGTAAGGGCATAGAGACTCCGGAAGAAAGAAGAGGATAGACTCCAAGACAAATGATGAATTCGAGACATTTAGCCAGCTGTTGATTTTGAAAGACACTAAACACCGGCTTCCCATCTCCAACTCCAATGTCGACTTTTGTCAGCGACTCAAGGAGATGTAGGCAGCAGTAGACATAGGCCTGAGAGATTTCCGTGTTTTGAAGAGTCCCAACTAGGTCAGCATTATCTTCGAGGTCATTGAGATAGCGTCCGATGCAGGAGCGGAAACATAGCGATGGATCTACGCTGTCCGTATGATCGTTGGGAAGCAAGTCTCGTAAACGTTGGGTTAACCTCTTCAGGTCAGCCATCTGTAAAGCGAAATTCAGATGTCGGCAAAATAAATTGCAAGCTTAACAAAATAGAGTCAAACCAGCAAGTTTTGAGTTCAAAACGTTTGAAGTCAAAAAAATTCACTGAATTACACAAACTGTGGCCAAAAACAAGACATTGGCCTAAGAATGGTAAGTTAAGATGTAGCAGCACCCCTGACGCCATACCCTTACGAACGCATACACCAAATACCCCACGGTCACGGGAATGGCGCGGTAACATCAAAGAACTCAAACACAATTTAGGGCTAGTAAAACAAGACTAAATTCCCAAAACAGGGCCGACTTAAGTCACTTATGTTGCATGGCTTAAACAATTGTTGCCCACTAGCTACAATTCACAGTGACAAGTGTAAAAAAAAGATTTTGCAAAAATTTTATACCTAGCTGTAGAAAGAGTTATATTTTATTCCAAACGTTGCACATTACATTAAGGGAAGATTTCTTTTGGATAGCTGACACTTTTACTCTTGCTTCAAAACAACTTATGCCCATGATTAAAGCTTAGAATCTTGGACACTATTCTTCCACATAATCTTGGAAGCAAAGCAACCTTTTTAATATCCCTAACTGTATCTACATTGCAAAGTTAACGTCCAAAAGAGAGGCTAATCGTAGACCCATCCAGTAGGGACTGATGAGTACACGTGCTTACTTTGCTTCTTGGATTACGTAATTGCTGTACTAGGCAGGTAATGCCTTGTTTTTTTGAACTGCCGGTTTCGGCTACTTGGGTGGCCATATTTTACTAGCTGGTTGGCCGGCCTCCGGGCCGTGCCGACAGCCCCCAAACCTTCTGTTTACAGAATATATATTCTGCCCTAGTATTATGCCTTCTTTTATCTTCAAGAAAGCCTCGCGACGCTACAAAGCATATAAATCTTCAAAACGTAGATGTTAGTACAAGTGGGAGTGGTAGCCCATTGCCCTATCTCTCTTAGACCGCTTTTCTTATGCCACTTGTGATTATGTTAAAAAATTACACTAAAACCTCTTTAACCGCAGAGGTTCCTAAACCACTCTAACTATCAAAAAAGTTTAGTTAATTTAGTAGTACTTACCTGTTTATCATTTCCAAGGTCTTTCAAGTGCTCCCACTTGAATATCTGGCGGTTGTACGCGTAAGTTGCATACGTGGTTTCGGATTTTGCCCTTGTCTTTAAAGGACATCTGCATGTGGCGTAAAAGTGAAGCCCTTAATCCGTTTTCGGACGGGAGGTTTGGTTGTCCTGACCTTATTTACATTTTTATTTAGCCCCTGCGATAATGATACTACTGAGGCATCGCCTCCTGTAGATAGTGTGCAAATCGCGCCAGCAGTCAAAGTGGAAAAGAGTTTTTCGAATAAGATGTTCGAAAGCTCTTTGTTCTCCTGTAGGTTAATGCCCCCCGAGTCACAGTCCGATACGCCTTCATATAAGCGCCAGGCTGTTGAGCCTGCTGTGCACCATCGCGCCGCCGCTTCCTTCGTCTACAAAACCCGCGCGCCACGACGTGGTACCTGTTTGATAATCTCTGTGGACACGTTTAAGGCAGCCCTCCGTCTTCCTAATCGACCTGGTGCTGGTGTGGATTTAAGAAAGCTCGAAGATACATTCCATTTTCTGGACTTCGACGTCAAAATATATCAAAATCCCTCTGCTGCCCAAATTCTCTCTATCGTAGAAGCTGGTGCGCTGTTATCGGGTCTTGGTGTTTTACTCTAATTCTTGCTCTTTCTAGTGAGGATTCTAATCTCAATGGAATCCTTTCGTGTAAATTACCTACTACTACTATTACCAGAACCTGCGTTTTTGTGATGTTCTGTTTGTCTTAATTTCCTTTTTCAACTTATTATTAGCACTTGCTGATCATATTGAAACGGCATTGATGGTCCTTTTTGCCTCTACAGAATCATCCGTGAATCACGCAGACGCTGACTATTTTGCGTGCGTTATCCTAACTCATGGGGACGATTGTGGTTCGATCTACGGGACGGATGGTCCCATCTCCTTGGATCAGCTCATTCATCCCTTTCGTGGAAATACTTGTCCATCCCTCGCTGGGAAACCAAAAATGTTTTTCATCCAGGTTCGTTCGCTATTTCATCCCTAGAACCGGAGCCAAATGTCATACCCATGAAAAGCTACTTTATATTGGTTCGCATTTCACTCCAAAGTGTTGATATAAAAATTGGAGTTAGATTAGCCGGGGCAGACCGCAAATTTTTAAAGCTTTTTATTGTCTAAGTTGAGTATTGTAAATCCGTCCAGCTAAAAAAGTGACGTATGTAAATGAATAGTCTAAATTCCTGTATAAATATGGGTGCTGATTCTACAATTTAACAGATGTTGATGTATAGAACCTTCGTTAGCCATTGCCCTTTTTTACAAAAATTATATAGCCTTATCCTATATGTCATCCTTAGGGGCTTTCTTGCTTGTTGTAAATTGCATTATGTCGGTATATTGGCGTTTTTCAAGGCACGGTGACCATGAAACTTCGATGAATTGAGTAACTATGTTATGTTTTATGGGCTGTGTCGACATTTAGCCCTAAGCTTATATTACAGACACTGGTTATTGCATGAATAAAACATAGCATTTAACGCCCTCCGGACATGAAAAGTGATGTCTGCTACAACTCCAACCCTAAGCCTGGGAGATGGAAAGCCAAAGCAGTGTGATAGCTCTCCTC